>OZ014474.1:15179427-15422411 GCA_963965965.1 Trididemnum nubilum | reverse complement strand
ACCAAATCTTCTCTTTGGAATTCTATATTTCATCCTAAAGCAATAGGAAAACCCAAAGAGATTTTTAGGGAAGGTCTCTTCTTCATAAAGGTTAGAGCTAAACATAACTTCCAGCCACATACATATGCCACAACATCCTCTTTTTTAAACATTTCCACCGCAATAAAATCTATGTGACAAGTTAGCCTAAATTGATGCCATCTTTAGCAAAATTGGAAAGGATATCAGACGCTCCCACAGCTTTATGCTTGATTGATGATTGCTCCCACAATTTTATGCTTTAACCAATCAATGTTCGAGTGGATAAAGCGTATGCAACTGAAACCGTAGACTTGGGATAGATTCCCGGTCGAGTCAAACCAAAAACTACAAAAATTTGTATTCACAGCTTCTCTGATTGACCTTCAGCTAGAAAACGGACAATGTGAAGCCTCTATAAGGTGTGGTAGACAGGAGGGCAGGCAACAGCTCGACTCGAAGACGGAAAGGTCCTTTTGCTGCCTCCTAACCAAGGCACCTTGGTGAATAAAATGTAATTACAATTACGATTGATTGATTGCCTCTAGAGTATTCTTTTTTTCCAAAAAACTAGGCTTGTATGGCACATAAAATCTTTTTTAAGAATTTACTCCGCAAATTTCAAAATTCATCAAAAAAATTTTTTTTGAAAGAAGGTCAACACCCTCTAGAGTTTTGGTGTAAAGCAATTATTTCTTAGAACCATCTTACTTTGGTCGACGTCTTGAGTAATTTTTTTGTTTCCTCAACTTTATTCTGGGCAGTTTACTGGGCAAAGTATTTTAGGGTTACAAAAATAGTCTGAAACGATTCACCAAAACAACTCACGCTCCAAAGAAAGTTCTTAAATGTCCAAGTCCAGCAATTACGTTTTTAACACGTTATAGAGTGCCGAATCAAATAATATTTCGCTTTACAAAAAATAGTTTAAAAGAAACCGATAAATAAATGAAATCATTCAAGTGTGAAATTTGTTGCTATTAACTCCCGCGTTCCTATTTACCCCATTTTACTGCACCGAATTTCTGTACAAATGAACGAAGCATAAGGTAAGCTTGCTTGCTCACGATTTTGCAGTAAGAAGACCGGGCCACAAATTAACGTCATAGCCGACCATCACCGCAGAGCGGTCTATACGCTACAACACGCCTATACATTGAATGAATGTTTTAAAATTTCTTCTATGCTCAAAAATTGACGTTGAAATTAACTTCAACTTACCAATCAGTCGAATAAAAACATCTCCTTCGTGGCCTGCCCAAGGTCGACAACCAACAGATAAACCAATTAGATACCAGCATGGTCTGTTAGGTTGATAAGGTAAGCGTATACCATGGTGCTGAAAAATATCATAGTTTCAAATCACAGGCTGCTACTTTGGTAATCGTTTTGATCCGCGTTAACAGCAAAGCTGACTAGGCTCGTAGGTACGAGTTGAAACCTTTACACTCAGTGGTGCCGAAACCCGGGGGGGATGGGGGGATATATCCCCCCCAATAATTCGACTGCATCCCCCCCAATAATTTGACTATGGTCTTCATCTGCATCCCCCAAATAGTTTTGCTCGTAGGTGGGCAGCGCAAGTCACAATAATTGCGCCACAAGCGCACGCTCAACTTCTCTAAAATTCCTGCGGCGCAAGCGTTTCCGCAATCCCAAAAAAATAATTGCGCTGCAAACGCAACCGCAAGCGCTAGTGTAACGTTTTAAAACGCATAAATCTGATTGACTCACTGCTTAAGCTGCTCTATAAATTACGGTACGAAACAAACATTTAAAACAAATTATGCACAACACCGATTAGAGAACAAAAAAAGAATTATTGATTTTCTTTCAAAAATATAAGCATTTGAAAATGCGCATCGCTTAACTCCACTCATTTTGGGCAAAAAACAACGAAAAATGACGCTCAACAACCGCATTGAAAGGAATTGGGGGTTTTAATTTCCACCAATAAAGTTTTCATGTGGTAGTAAGCGAACGACTTCGGAGTCACTGTCTTTTTCTTATGGCTTGTCAAGAAAATCGATTACTAGCTTCGATGCAATTTGTGCTCCTGGAGCAATTAGCGTCACTCTGCTCTGACGAATGGAGCACGCTAAAAAAAATCGTCTTATGTTTATGATAAAGGAATTAAATCAACTAAGAGCTGTACCGACGAGTAGAATGTTGATCAACAGTCTTGCGAACGCGTCACCCGCACAGCACGAGCATCGGAACCCGAGTGTAACCGTTTAAATTTCAGTGCACCTAGTCCATATTAACATGCTCATTTTAACACATAGCTACACAGAGGCAGTGGCGGATCCAGAAAATTTTGGTGGAGGGGGATGAGAAAATTTATAAGCACAAATTTTCTGTAGGCCTAATCCCAAAATTTAGGATGTTTATGATTAATCTTCTTGACGTCGCGCAAATTTGCTTGGCATATTTTTGATCAGGCGCGTGATGGCTGTGTACGGGCCTCCAGTGGCCGAAGGCATTTTGTGATGTGGGTGCGTAGCTCTTAACCGCCGGAGACAGGGGGTCTGGGGGCAAAGCCCCCAGCCGCCGGAGGCAAGGGGGCCTGGGGGAAGAGCCCCCAGCGCTAGAAAAATTTGTATTTTTTTTGCAAAAATAGCTTAATTTTAGGCCTATTTTAATAAAAGTTATGCTCTTAAAGCGTGGCATAAAAATTAGCATTTGCAAAAGCATGTTTATATTAGTTGTATATATATGGGCTTTGTTGGAGGTAGCTATTGCTAGAATTTCAGTTCTCTTATTTACAAGCTTGTAAATTATAAAATCCTATCCCCGTAGTTCAAGGAGTAATCTATTTAGTCTGTATTTTATAAAGATATAAATAGAGGGGGAGGGGTAATGGAAGGAAGTTTGAGAGAAGTGATTGGTAACTAACTGTAGAACTGTAATACTGAATAGCCCCTCCCATGTTCCTGAGCTTATATATTTTTGATGATACCTGTGTTAAGCATTTTTCAATAAACGATCTTTTTTCAATAAACATTTTTCAATAAGCATTTTTAAATAACATTTTCCTGCCCCCCCCCCCTACCCCATTGGCTTTAGAAATCCAGTTACAGTTGCACGGCCTATCGAGTATTCACTGACTGCTTTTTTTCAAGTATAATACGTAAGCTTAATATTATACATAAGCAGTATGCACGTTATGTTTAGGCTGGTGGGGGGGATGCATCCCCCCCCTAAATCCGCCACTACACAGTGGCAGAATGGTCTAACGCCTGTCCTGCGTTGAAGGACTGCCGCGAATTCAAAACCAGTGTATGTCTCTGGTTGTTGCGGGCATGGGTTCAAATCTTATCCGTAGTCATTTTTTCTGACAACCAGAGGCTGATCCAAATTGTGACTTTATGTCTTCTATTTTCTTAAAAGCTTTCTCAAGGCATTTGTGCATTTATGCTTCGGGAGCAATTAGCATCACTCTCCGACGACTGGAGCTTGCTACAAAAATCATCATCTTTTTGTTTAAAGAAATTGAATTATCTAAGTATGTTAATTAAGAGCTATACCGATGTTGTCACTTTGGTTAGCGATTTGTTTCAAATTTTCCAGACTAGCAGCAAAAATTGCAATTAATATTTTTCGGTGCTTCTTGATTTTGAATTACGGTAAGACCATAAGCGTAGCCAGGATATTTGATTGGGGGAGGCAAAACCACAAAAGACATTTAATGACGTCATCAGAAATTTTTGAAAGAGGAACTTTTTGTGGGACAAAGATATTGTAGAACGAAAGACCAGAAGCCGTTGTCTAGTTTACCAAAGTTAAAAGTGAAAATTTAAATTTGGAAGACGCGTTGAGTTAACTGATGTTACTCAAACGTATCACATACGGGGGTCTGGGGGCGAAGCCCCCAAAAGCTGAGCAATTTTTTGAAAAAAACAAGCTATTTTAATGCCATTGGAATACATTTCGCACGCGTTTTGAGCTATTTGAAAGAACTAGATTTTTAACATTTGAAAGCCAATTCCAAAAATTAAATTTTTGATTCCTACTTTTACTTACAATGTAAGTCCAAAACACGTGTAAAATTTTGCATTTTGGGGTTAAATTCTGTACGTGATTTCGCCCAGATAGGGGGAAGTAAGGTACATTGCCTCCTGCAATATTTTATCGGTAAATAATAAAACAATCGACACGAAGATACTTCTTAGAGATTTTTGTTTGGTCCCTTGTAGGAGTATGTGCGGCCAGGAGACCCAGACCACGTCAATTCAAATTCAATTATTTGTTCAATGAACATTTGCCCTTGCTAATATTTTTCAAACGTATATTGTCGCGTAAAAGCTGGCAAGGTGGAGGTGAATTGTTATTGAAAATGGTACAATAGATGGTTACGCTTACTAACCATGTCATTGACTTGGCTGGATTTGCATTGCGCGGGGCCCCAGGCACTTTGGAGATTTTTGCAAAATCTTCTTACCAAATATAGGTGAAGACCAAAAAAAAAGTCTTAGCATCGGTGAGCTGGGCCTCTAACACTGCGCATATGGTAAATCCGCCACTGGTTAATGCTTTAAGTTCATAAAAAGATTAGATGAGGGCCTGAGAAAGCAGCTTTTGAGACAAAAATCTTAATTTTACCTGGATTACACATTTAAATTGGGTGGTAAAAATTGACTTGAGTGGGCCCGTGCCCCCTGGTTGTCAATATTACTTTTACATACTGTTGTACGCGAAAAATGCTAAAAGAAACTGAAAGTGAAGAAACAATAGGCTTTTTTGTCATATTTTTATTATTGGAGGTATTTCAATTTGGGGAGGCCCGGGTACCCTCGCCCCCTCCTTTGGCTACATCTATGGGTAAGACATTAAAGAAATTGCAAGTAACGGGTTAAATTCTTTCGGGAAGCAATATTTTAAGATTTTTTAGGAACGAGTAGCGTATTTCTGGAAAGACAATTGTAAAAGTAGTTTTTCTCTTTAAATTTTGATTCTGCAACCATTTTTTGAAATACGCAATTGAAAAATTTGAAATTTTGAAAAATCGGCAAAACATTTCATGGAAAAAGTTTCAATGAAAAACTCCTTCTGTGAATCGTGCTGTATAATGAACTTTTGCAAGCTGTAAACGAATACAATTTCCCATAAAGAGGCTTTTATAAATCTTCCTCGTCAATGTTTTTTCTAAACTTTAATCACAGTTGTTGGAAAACAATTATTTTTAATCGTAAGCTTATTTAAATTGCGCTTGCGCTCAAAATTGCTAAAATACTTGCGGCGCAAGCGTCAGCGCAACCGTTTAAAAATAGTTGCGGCGCAAGCTTGCGGTGCAGTTATTGCGGCGCAAGTGCCCATGATCTGTGGTCTGTGGTTTCACTGTGGTCTGCGTCCGAGCGCTGGATGATGTTAGGACCTTTTTTGTGGTTTACACGTAATTTCGGGGAAAAACTGTTCAATTTTCGGTGAAGACCTTTTTTTTGGTCTTCACTTAAATTTCGGGAAAAAACTCTTCAATATTCGGTGAAGACCTTTTTTGGGTCTTTACTTAATTTAATAACCTGTAAAAGATCGTGGTCGAGGTTCATCCCCCCCAATGTTGAAAATCGGGCAAAATTGGGGTAAAATTGCAAATTATCCCCCCCAATGCTCAACAAAGACCGGCACCACTGTTTACACTCCAGATGAAATTTTTACCGGTACTTACCCAGTATGTTTGTCGATGGCGATGTATCATCCACACATAAATAACCAATACAAAAACTAAACTACTGATAGTTAAACCGGCTACAAAATATTTGATAGTCTGGTTATCTTGAATAACTGCATATTCCAAGTCCATGCTGGATGTTTCTGCGTTTTGCTAATTTTAGCTGAAAGCAGGTTTTTCGTTTTTACTCGGCTGTAGTATTTGCATTATTACATTATAAACCTTATTGTTGAATCATACACTCTTTAACAGTAGACTGGAAAAAGACAGTTTCGTGTTTTTTTCTTCACGGTTCACTTGTTTTAGGAATATATCAAATCAAGTCTGTCGAAAACGCGTAACCGCAAAAAACTTCGCAACAAAAGCAACCTTTTTTCTTCAATCCTCTGCTCTTTTTTTCCGCGCGTCTGTTTCTATCAATCACATCATATCTTTCATTATGCTCGAATTGGCAGAATCCATCTCCATGATATTGCACCTGGGCAATACAGCTTCTTCGAACTCTTTCATCACTGTATGAATAAATGATATACTGAGAGCAATTAATTTTAGTTCAACTTACCAAAAAATTAAAAATTTATGCTGACACGTTGAATTTCAAAAACTCCAGGATATTACAGACTTTAGTTGGCTAAATTTATGTACCAACTGAAACACAACAAATTACCCAAATTATTTAATAAAAACTTTGCTTAAATAACTTACTATCAAGGTAGTTATTTGTATGGTACAGACAAGCTCAGCACCAGCTCCAATTGCTTTCTTCTTCGTGTTGAGAAAAAAATTGCTCAGAATCAATTATCGTTTAGAGCAGTGATTCTTAACCATGGCTTTCACTGGTCCTTATTTAGGCTCTCATCAACTTTCGAAAATTAATCATTTTTTGATTAAAATGGTTTTTCAAAAACTTATCGAAATTCGAATCATTCTTTATAAAAAGTATAAAACCAATGCTATGATACAAATACATTCAATTTCCTTCTATTGATTTTTTCGAATGAGACGTTAGAGGCTGTTTCCTGTGTATTGGGTCCTACTTGGGATATCTGTAACTATTATCTGAAAGGAAAAGGGTAGCTGAAAACTAGCTTCTCAAAACATGCAATCCAGCACGACCAATAGCTTCCCCATCCAATCAATTGGGCATGACGTGTTTATGGACATTTTTTTAGCGGTTATGTACTGGCAATGTGCTTGTAATTTTATCCGGTAGGACCCTTCCTTCATTTTTTCCTTTTTTGTTTTTGTTGTTCTATGACAGCAGATCATTTTGCCAAGTTGTTTAAATTAATTTTTTATCAATATTGGTGGCTCCTTAAGTTGTCCGGACTGCTTTACGGTAGATAATATCATATGTGACCAGTATTTCGATTCATGTCAGGCCTGCTAATGACAGACAGACATTTTCATTGCTAGCTATAAAGATAAAATACATGAGCTTTGCAAATAACCGTTCGGAAATTAGCAAAACTCGAGTTTAAGACAGCGCTTGAGAAAAATTGAAATTGTCCCTGATTTGTTTTTGATCTGTAAGAGCAAATTTTTCTAGTTCCATGCATTGGCGCAGCCAGGGGGGGAGGCAGAGGGCCCGGGTCCCCCCCCCAAATAAATATCATCAATGATAAAAATTACAACAACGTAGGCTAGCGCTGTTTAGTTGCAGTTTTTTTTGTTTTTTTTTTTCATCAATTACGCACATAACAGATATTAACAATAGCATTAATGACGATGAAGAAGCCCTGGGGCCCCTAACTATAAACCAGGGGGCCCCAAACTAACGACTATGGGGCCCAAACCAACAACTAGAGGGACCCGGGGGGCCCCTGACGATTAGGAGGCCCCAGGGCCCCTAACTAATAACCAAGGGCCACAAGGCCCTTAACCGACAACCAGGAAAGCCTCTAACTGACAACTAGAGGGCCCCAGGGCCCCTAAATAATAACCAGGGGATCCCTAACTAACAACCAGGGGCCAAGGGGTCTCTAACCGACAACCAGGGGGCCCCGGGGCCCCTAACTGACAACCAGGCGGCTCCAAAGCCCCCAAGTAACGACCAGGGGATCCCGGGGCTTCTGACTGACAACCGGGGGTCCTAGGGCCTCTAACTGACAACCAGAGAGCCCCCAGAGCCCCTGATTGACAACCAAGGGTCCCGGGCCAGGGGCACCTTAATTCAAATTTTTAATAATTTATATGCAAAACCTATAAGAAATTTAAGAGTTTTTTTCTGAACGTTTGCAACCCCAGACCTTTGTTTAACCTAATTATGAACTTGATGCTATAAAACAGGCGGTAAAGCAAACTCCCCAATTGAAATACTACCAATGATAAATATAATGAAAGCATAGCCAATGGGTTGTCCTTGTCCGGAATTGCAGTTTCTTTAATTTAGGATTTACGCGTACAAAAGTAAGTAATGATAATCACGACCACGTGTCCACGCCATAATCACGTCTTGCAATTCTTGTACGTTTCAAAAAACTGTCAAGTGACTTGACTCAAGTCCTCCACGTTTTGGAAAAAAAGTTATTTTAATTTTGCTAGGAAATTTTTTTTATAAAAGAAATTAAGGGCGCGATCTTATCTCAAAATCATAGGCGAAGCCAGGAGGGTGGCCCAGGAGGTCCGGTCCCCCTCAATCGAAATGCCACCAATGACACAAATTTGACAAAAAAAGTCTTGTTTCTTCATAGTCAGTTTCTTTTGGCATCTTTGCGTACAACAGTACTCGCGTAAAACAGTATTTAACAATAACTAATGTTGACGACTAGGGGGCCTGGCGCACCTTCTTATTTCAGTTTTTTCGAACCAATTTAAACGTATAACCAGGGTGAAAATCAAATTTTTTGTCCAAAAAGTTGCTACCTCAGGCCCTCATCTAAACTTTTTATGGACGCAACGAAATAACCAGCGTCAGATTTGCCATATGGCACAGTGCCAGGACCCCGCCCTCAGATAGCAGGACTTTTTTGGTCTTCACTTGTATTTGGCAGGTAGATGTTGCAAAAATCCCTAAGTGCCAGAGGCACCGCGCAATGTAAATTCGGCCCGGGAATAACATGTTCAGTAAGCGTAACCATCTATTGTACCACTTTTCAATAACGATTCACCTCCACATCGCCAGTTTTTACGCATAAAGCAGTATAAAAAAAATAGCGAGGAAAATGCTCATTGAACAAATCATTGAATTTGAATTGAGGGGTCCTTGGTCCCCTGGCTGTTCATGTACTCCTAAAACTGTTTAACTTCATGAAAGGAAATTCTTTGAGTAAATTACTATTTACTGCTTAAATATTGCAGAAGGCATTGTGCCTTACTTCCTTCTATATGGACCAAATCACTTACAATTAAAATTTTATACCATAATGGAAGATTTTAAACGCGTTTTGAAATTTAATTGCAAGTAGAAGGAGGATTGAACCATCAAAATTTGTTCGATTGGCTTTCAATGCTAAAAATCTAGCTCTTTCAAATGGCTGTGAACACGTGCGAAATGTGATCCAATGGGATTTAAACAGCTTTTTTTTTCCAAAAACGTACAAAAATCGCCCAGCGGCTGGGGGCTTCGCCTTCGCCCCCAGACCCTCGTCTGTGATACGTTTGAGTACACTAGCTTACTCAACACGTCTCCAAAGTTAGACGTTTTCGCTTACCTATTAGTTTTCGCCCTCTCCCTTTACCAAAATACTGGTTAAGTGCCAACAGGCTACGGCTTCAGATCTTCCATTCTACAATATCTTTGCCCTACAAAAAGTTCCTTTTTTAAAAATTTGTGATGACGTCATTGCATGTGATTTGTAATTTGGGCCCCCCCAATCAAAAATCCTGGCTACGCCTATGGTTCCGTGGTTAGTTGATAGCAGTTGCGTAACCAAGGGGCTAAAAGTGTTGAAGTACCCCCCTTTTTGCCAAGTCACTTAGAATATTTAGCCCAGACATGCATTCTTCTAAACATGTTTTAAGCTTGACCAGGAAGCAAGGGGAAGGGTAAGCTAAAGAGGATTTGTAACATTTAAGTTTGTCAAAAGGCTTTCATATCTTTTGCTTATTTTTCCTTCTGTCACCACACAGCACCAGTCGCTAACTATAGAATGATCCACGTACTTTTCGTACTTCGTATTTGGACTAATCCGCAAATTTTAGCGTTTAGTTCTTTCAAATGGCTCTACAAACGGGCGAAATGTCATCCAACCGGCGATGAAATGCATGTTTTTTCCAAAAAATTATAAAAACGCCCAGACCTTTTTCTGGTCTGAGACGCTAACAAATTTTATCTTTGGATTCAAGCACCCCCCCTCCTCCCCCCAGGGCGTCAGAGAGAAATCTTATCAGGGGTTACGGAGACTGATATCAAGCTCTTTTGTCAAGGTCAGGGCCAAAAATTAGGTGAAGACCAAAAAAAGGTCTTTGTCGGAAATTTGGCCAGCTTTTGTCGGCATATACAACACCAAACTACAACTAATCTAGTACTCGAGCAACTACTTGAGTGTGCGTAAACTTACAGGTCCTTCCGCACCTTCCTCTACACCCGTGTACGGGTACGATGCACCCCCTGAACACTCCTTTTGTAGGTTTGGTTAGTAGAGACTGGAGTGCATGCTGAATATGTTGGACTGCATGCAACTGAAGAGCTTTAGTTTTATAACCCTTCACTTCATTTGTAGGATTATCTTTAATAGTGGATAAGAGAATAAAGGTGTCGTTCTTATGACGATCTTGATTACTTGAGTTAAACGCATAGGCGTAGCTAGCGAGGGGGGCAGCCCACCCCCCGACTAAAATCCCAACCATGGCAAAAATGTGACAAAAAAGTCTATTGGTTCTTCAGTTTCAATTTCCTTTAGTATCTTCGCGTACAACAGTGCACGCGTAGAACAGTAATTACCAGTAATTACCAATAAAAGACGTCAAGGAAGCCCGGGCCCCCTCAATTCAATTTCTGCCAACCAATTTAAATGTATCACCCGGTGAAATTAAGTGTTTTATTTCTAAAAGCTGTTATCTCTGGCCCTCTTTTAACCTTTTTATGAACGTAATGTAATTACCAAGGACGGATTTACCATATGACACAGTGCAAGGTGTCCCACACTCCGATGGTGAGACTTTTTTGGTCTTCACCTATATTTGGCAGGAAGATGTTGCAAAATTCCTAAAGTGCGGGGACCCAGTGCAATGTAAATCCGGCCCGGATAATAACATGGTTAGTAGGCGTAACTATCTATTTTGCCATTTTTCAATAACAATTCTCCTCCACCTCGCCAGTTTTTACGCGAAACAATACTTTTCAAAAAAATTATCTAGGGAAAATGCTTATTGAACAAATTATTGAATTTGAACTGAGGGGGCCTGGGGCCAGAAATAAATTGTAGGGGGACGCAAGAGGACGCGTCCCCAAATTGAGAGTTAGTGTCCCTTATCGAAATTTAATATCACCTTATCGAGATTTCAGCGCCCCCCCCCCCCCCCTAAAAAGACTTTAGCGCTATCTCCATTGAGAGTAAGCGTCTGGATGATTGAACGAAAAAGCTGCTATCAGCCAGGCCTAGCGCCACGGGGAGGCATTTTGGGGCCGTGCACCCCCAATCACTGCTTGTACCCCCCAAACGAGAACTGTTTTCCCCAAGCGAGGATAGTATCACAAAGAAAGTAACAGGCTCGGTGCCATAGGAGTTCAGCTCGAGGTCTGAGACTCCCAAAATACTGGTCAGGAGAATTCGTGAGCAAGAACTGTTTTTTCGCAGATTTTGTGACAAAGACCTTTTTTTGGTCTTCACCCCAGAATTCGTGGAAATTCGCGCATATTTGGTATCTTTTGGCCTACACTCTCGAATTTGAAGGAAAAAAGCTTTGTGCCTCCAAAAAATTGTTTATGTCCCCCAGTCACGCTATTGTGGCGCCGGGCCCGCTGTCAGCACAAATAATTCTCAAACTACGGCCGAATATAGCATCAAATTGCGGTAAAGACTTTGTTTTTGAGTTTGCACTCGATTTAGGGAACAAAATCCCTTCAATTTTTGAGAAGATCTTTTTTGGTTTTCAATCGAATTCGGAAACAGAATCTAAACTCCAAGCATAATTTCCACTAACTTTCAGTTGCATTCCGATTGCATTTGGTCAAGGCTGCAAAAGCATCTCCCATGCAAAATTTTGCAATTAAAGTACTTCCTAGAGCCCTTGGTTGTACTTGTACGCAGTGCCGTCGCTTAAGGGGGGCCAGGAGGGGCCGTACCCCCCTAACGACTGCCTATGCCCCCTATTTTGGTTTTCTCAAATTACTGTTTTTGGAGCATCACGTAAGTGCAAGACAACAACAATAATGGTAAAAGGTGCAATTACGTTCAAACATAATTCTCCTTTAAAGTTTTCCTGATTGCTTGCGATATTGCTGGCAACCAATTGCTGTACATAAATCTGACGTAATAATCCATCTTATTAACTTATCTTTACGGATGTGTCGGGGAAGAGAGAAGTAAGTCTGTAGCATCGTTTCCGGTACTTCCTTGGTGATCATGACATGAAGCAATACGTGAAAACATTTTTTTCAAAGACCAGCTGTGTTGATCATTAAAGTACACTCTAGATTTTGAGGTCGCTGTCAGTTGCGCAATCAGGTTGAAGGAACTTAAGCTCCCTAAGCCAAGTCACTTAGAAATTTAACCTCAAAATACGAGAGATTAAATGTATTTTAGACTTGATCTGAAGTAAGGGGGAGCTAAATGGGCTAAGAAATTTAATTCTTCTTTGAAATAACTTCTGAATTGTAAAATTTAGAAATTGGTATTGGTTAAAACGTGCGAAGTGCGATTAAAAGGACGTAAAAATTGCTTCTTTTTTGCTGCAAAGTCACAAAAATCGTCCAGCGGCCGGGCTTCCCCTCCAGGCCCTCGTTTGCAGTCACTATGTATTTAATGACTATGCCCCCGTTTTTGACATATTTGAGTTGCAGCAGTTTGTTTGGTACGGAGCCTAAATCAGACAATTTTTGTGCATAAAACTTATTTTTTATTCACCCCTCTTAGCAAAATCCAGTTTGCCTGTCTGGTAGCATTCACAGCTGTAGATAGATTTTTCAGGCGGTTGTGGGCCGCAGACAAAACAACGCTGCCGGCCTTATAGGTCTCTCTTTTTTTAGACATGAATACAAAATTGTTAAAATTGGGCATACTGACAGCCGTACAAGATCTGCTTGAAGATCAGTTTTTATATGCAAAAGTTCAGTTTATTTTGGTGCCTCCCCACTTTCAGCTAGTGCCCTCTCACTACATTTGCTCTGGCGACGGCTCTGCTTGTACGCCTAAACTGGTTATTTTCATGAAAAAGCAAAAATATCTGAAGGGAGATCTTCGAGTGGATAATTATTTACCGCTAAAATATTGCAGGAGACAATGTATCTTCTTCCTCCTATCTGGGCCAAATCACTTACAAAATTTAACTCCAAAATGCAAAATTTTCAACGCGTTTTGGACTTAAATTTCAAGTTCACGAAGGATTGAATAATTTCATTTTTTTAATTGGCTTTCAAATGTTAAAAATCTAGTTCTTTCAAATGGCTCTGCCCAGTCGGAAAATTTTTGGACAATCGAGGATAAATTATCTTTGAACTTGCATCTGGCCGTGGAAAAAGTTCAACGATATTTCAAGGTTGTATCTTCGTGCGACACTCTGAAATACAACCGGCCAAATCAAAATTCAAGGATAATCCCAAAGGTAAAATCAAAGATAATACAGGGATATATCCACGGGAATGCAAAGATATATCTACGCTATCTTGATCTAATCCAAGGATATATCTAAACAACTACGTAAATCTTCCTTGATTTATGTTTGATTCTGACTTAATTTTTCCGCAGAAACGGGGTTTTATACCTGGATAGTGGATAGAAACACAGAAAAACAAATATATCCATACCAAACAGACTTTATCTTAGCGTTGTTAAACTATACCAATGTAAGGAAAAGAAATTTATTCAAATCAGCGAATGAATCACAAGACATGAAAGAACTAGGCATAAGGCAAAAATGCTACACGAAAATTAAAGCGAATTGTAATTACATTTTATCCACCAAGTATTTTTGGCCTGGAGATAACGAACGAACCTTTCGGTCTTCAAATCAAGCTGCCACCAGTCTACCACACACGGTGGAGGCTTCTCACTGACCCTTTAATGCTGAATGTTAAGCAGGAAAACTGCTAATGCTAATTTTTAGTCTTTGGTTTGACCCAACTTGGAATCCAACCCATGTCTGCCATTTCAGTTGTGGACGCTCTATCCATATCCGGAATTCGTTTAGTTAGGTTTGTGAAATGCTTTTGAATTTTAAATTTCAAATTATAGAGTGAATTACAACTGGTTTGTTGTAGATTCCGGATAATTAAATAGAATTTGTATTTTGTAATTTACATACTCGTTGAAACAATACACAACGCTAATCAAATTGGCAGTGCAATTAGCAGAAATACATAGTAGTAAAAATCATCTCTCAAAGATAAAAAATGCTTTCTTTATCACATTTGCAACTTTTTAGTGGCTTTAATTGGAATGTTTACACATTTTCTTAAAGCGTTCTACAGTTTTAGAATTCAGACAGAGCAAACAGTCGGAAACAAACATCAAAAATGTGAATACGTAACACACGGGTTTACGGTTATTATACAAGATTTATGACAAACAAAAACGTATCAATATTGCTGAGTAGCAGAATTTGCACTGATACGGGTACACGACTTTTCCGCGCGCAAGTTACAACGCTGAGCTTTCGGCCAAATTCTAAGCCTAACCGAAAAAAGGCCAAACCCAAACGCCCTTACCGAAAAAAGGCCGCGCCGATAAAGTACCAGCCGAAAAGACGTGTCCCCTTAATTCGGTTAAAGCACTTGAAAGGTTAAGAACTACTGTTCTAATCTACAACTTCATATTACAATCTTTTTTACACGTTTACGACGAGTCAAAGAGATTAGTGTTATTGCCAATTTCAACAGCACTGTTAATGCCATCTTCAGAGTAATCAACCTCACTGTTACTGCCAGCTTCAGCAGCACTGTTACTGCCACTTGCAGAGGAATCGACATTCTCCTTTTGCCGCTTGCTTCTTCCACCAAACCAATCTCCAGTTTGGGATAGAACAGTTCCAATGGCAGTGCCCAAAGCGTGGTGAGCCACATGCTTGTGGTTTGTGTAGGCCAAGCACTCTGCAAAAACATAAGTGTTAAGTACAACGTAACACAATTGTAAATTTTATTTTATCTTTGTCAGCAGTGATGCTTTTAAAACGCATGTTTTTCACTGCTCATTCTGTAGGCCATTTTCGGAGTTCTACCCATTACTCATTACATTTAAAGACGATAGACAATGGTAACAAAACTGCATCTATTCTTACGCACTGCCCGTAAATGCTGAGTGTCTACCAGGATAGCTTAAAATAGTGTTTCTGATGTCTTGAGTATGACCTGACGAAGAGTTGAATTTGAATCTATCGATCACAAAGTCGATACTCTAATCTTATTCTTGGAGACTTTATCCTTGTAAACTTCAATGCTCACCACCCAACCTGGGACAGTCTCATCTCCCCTGACCCGCCCGGAAATGACCTGTTTCGCTGGATCACCTCCTCCAGTCTGGAAATCCTGAACGACCCCGCCTCTCACACGCTCCTCCATCACTCCACTGGGAGTCGTTCATCCCCTGATATTTCGTTAGCTCGTACGTCTCTCGCTCCCCACTGTGAGTGGAGCACTCTCTCTGGACTTGGCTCTGACTATCTCCCCATAGAGATTGTCTTCCCCTTTTTTCCAATTCGTTATCCCAACACTCGTCCCCCCAAATTGAACCACAAAAAGGCCAGTTGGGATGTTTACCAATCATATATTGTTGAGCATCTCCCCTCTTTTGATGTTGTCACAGTCAACATCCACCAGGCTGTCCGCTCCTTTTCCCTCTTTTTAGTCGAAGCTGCCGAGGCTTGTTTGGCCGAAGCTTCCAGTTTGGCCGCCTTGGTTGTTCCCTCAAAGCCTGGTGGTCCCAGGAAGCGGAATTCACAGTGAGGGAGCCATGGAGGGCCCGCTCCGAGGCACACTGGTCTGAGGCTCACCGCTTTAGATTTATTGATGCTTCTCGTAGAGCGTCCTCAGTCATTTCTAGAGCCAAATCCACAACCTGGCAAGCCACGTGGTCTAATCTGTTTCCTCGTTCTGATCCTCGTGCTGTCTTCAGGCTTCTCAATGCCATCTCAGGCAAAAAGAACACCTCCCAAGACCCTTGTTTTCCCCGTTGCAGTTCCCCTCTTGACACTGCGAATCACTATACCTCTTATCTTCGCTCTCATTTATCTCAAGCGACACCCTGTACCTCGCGCAGAGCCAAACGACAGTTCATGAATGAACTGCGGAAAGCTAGCTGTAAGAATGCTTCTTCCCTCCACAATTCATTCTGCTCCCCTTCTCCTTGGCTGAATTCTCCACTGCCATACGCAAACTCTCCTCTTCCACTGCATCTGGCCTTGACCAGATTGCATATCCTTTACTAAAGCATTTGCCTGAGCCAGCACAACTCCTCCTTCTTTCTCTTTTCAACAGGTCCTGGTCTTCTCATACATTCCCCTCTTGTTGGAAACCTTCCACTATCATCCCCATTCATAAACCTGGAAAACCCTTTTCCTCTCCATCCTCTTTCCGCCTCATTTCTCTCACTTCTTGCATCTCCAAGCTTTTTGAGCTTTTGATTCTTTCTCGCTTAACTTTTCACCCCGAATCAAATCATCTCCTCTCCACTTGCCAGGCCGGCTTTCGTCCTGGTAGGTCGTCTCTTGACCAAATTCTTACTCTCTCAATCAATCTGGGACGGCTTCCAAAAGAAAAAGCCTCCAAACCGAACCATTTAGGCTTCTGTTGACTTCTCCAAGACTTTGACTCGGCCTGCTTTGTTTCATAAACTCCTCTCGCTCAAACTTCCCCCTTGCTTCGTTCTTTGGGTACGCTCCTTCCTTTCTGACCATAGAGCTTAAGTCCAGGTTGGTGGTTCCCACAGCCTTTCCTTCCGCATGAGATGAGGAGTCCCCCATGGCTCGGTACTTGGTCCAGCCCTCTTCATCAGTTTGTTGATGACATCACTAAGGATTTTCCTCGGGATGCTCAGGCCTCCCTTATGCTGACGATCTGGCCATCTGGTCCTCCTCCCCAGACCCGCTCAAAGCCTCCTCTGTTGTCCAATCCTCCCTCAATGTCCTAGAAACGTGGTCCAACTTATGGAGACTTCCTCTCAATCCAAAGAAGTGCGAGTCCTCCTTTTTCTCTACAGATCCCCATCAAGCTACTTTCCAGCCCATGCTGAACCTCCTGGGCATCCCCCTCTCTTTCAATCCCACCCCTAAATTCTTCGTTGTAACCTTTGATTGGACTCTATCTTTTAAGACCCACGTCCAATCCCTGTGTTCCAAATTCTATCCATGCCGCAAAGCCCTTCGCTCCATAGTCACTGCTTCCTGGGGTCCCACGAAAGAATCTCTCTCCCTACTTTACAAAGCCTTTGTGCGACTGGTTCTCACATATGCCTCTCCTGGATAGTTCCCATTCCTCTGCAACACCGCAACCAATCACTTGGAAGTCCTACACAGAGCTGCATGCAGGGTCATTACTGGGTGCCTCTCTTCCACCCCCTTCTTGCTACTCCTTCTTGAGGCCCAACTCTCTCCTCTAAAGCTAACTTTAGAACATCAGGCCCTTTCCTCCTTCGAACATGCTCTGCGTCTCCCTCCAGCCTCAATGCCCTGGCAACAAGAAACGTACTCTGTCGATTAAAGAAGAAACTTTCCTGGAGATCATTCTGTTCTTTGGCCACACAAACATTCCCATCCCCACGTGAAACTCTGATCATGTGCCCCCCTTTTCCCCATGGACTGCAACCCACTTCACTGTTTCCCCATTCATCCCCCACTGCATAGGCAATAGCACAGCTCGACTGCAGTCTGCTTCAGTCTATCCTCCCTCCCCCCTTCTGACATCCGAGTATGGACTGATGGATCTGTACCCTCCCTTTTTGGTCCCGGTGGTGCTGGAGTGTATGTCACAGGTTCCAAATGCCACACATCCAATTCCCTGCCCTTTTCCACTGGTTCAATTGCCTCCAGCTTCACAGCTGAAACCTTTGGCCTCAAGCAAGGTCTCGATTGGTGTACTAACCATTTGATGACCTGCAAATTCCAGTCAGTCCTTTTCCTAACTGACTCCCAATCGGCCCTCACAATCCTTTCATCAGCCCCCTCTTATCTCCTGCCTGAGTCCCTCTGGACTGTTTGGTCTCTCGCCTCCTCCCTCTCCAACAACACCATCTTGAACTTTCAATGGGTCCCTGGTCACGCTGGTCTCCCCGGTAATGAAAATGCGAATTTACTTGCCAAAGCTGGTGCCTCGCTGCCCACTGAGGCAAACCCATGCCCTCTCCTCGCAGTCACTGCCAAAATCCGTTATTTCCGGTACCAAATTGGAGACGTCACATATCCCACTCCTATTTGAACTACCAAGTCCCCGAAGTCTCTTTGGAGGAACAGCTCCTTTCTCGCCCTAGTCGCTGTGAGCTTTCCCATCTTCGCTGCAATGACCATGGCTTTCTTTTATTTTCATATCTTTACAGGATCAGTCGGAAGGAAAATTCTGCTTGTAGTGCCTGTGGACACCCTTTACAGGACCTCGATCATCTCCTCCTTGACTGTCCTGCCTCTGAACAACTAATAAATCTATCTTTGGCTCCTCACTTCTATTCTTGACTTATGGTCCAGACCATTCTTGACTGAACACTTTTATCGTTATTTAAATTGTTAGCCTAGCCTTGGCCTCTACGATGTGACCTCACCCACCTTGGCTGCCATGGTCTTGGACTCTTACTCTCCTCGTATCTTTGAAAGAGAAATTGAAAGGAGAGTATTTCTAACAGCGCCTGTGGACAGTGGACACCCTCTGCAGGATTTTGATCATCGTTTTTTCGAGTATTTTGCGTCGGAGCTCAACAAAGAGCTATTTTTGGCTGTTCCCTTTTAATCTTTAACTTCTGGTACAGACCTTGGATGCCGCCCTACTGTTGGATCTCTAAACGTCTCGTTGCTTGGCGCCTCCATTTCTCGGAAAAGGTCGGGTAGCACTACCACCACAAACTGTTACCTTTTAGAGTTTTGAAGGTAGAACTTTCTCGAAACGCCATTTTTGTCTTTTTTCTCCCAGCTCCCATACCAGTCCAAGAAAATTGTGATGCCAAATTCCTGTCCATAAATGCTTTCAGGAAAGCTCTCACACTTCCTCTCAGCTCTTTGTGATTGATTTTTCTTCCAAGAGATTCATAATCCTAAAAATTGGTGGTCGCATTAAACTATAGTAAGTTCTTTCTTTTCTCAAGTCGTTATTAAAAAAAAAATTAGTTCTGAAATAATGAACTTTGCGTTTAGTTAGTATCTTAGAAGACCCCAATGAATCAACTTTGGTTAATCGGTTTTACAACCTACTTAATCTACAGTACTTTGTCGAGCTGAACGACTGACCGATCAACGTGTTTGTACCTATATGCCCTTCTCAATGTGCTCATACTTTTGGTACTGTGCAAATCAAAAAGATGATGATAGTTGCAAAAATAATAAAAACTTTTTACATAAAATAAAAAGAAGTCAACAGAGTGCCATCACAACTGATTTATTTTTCAGTTTTGTATCTCTTAAGTTTAATACACTGCTGTTTTGTATCTCTTAATTTCCATCAAATGAAGCACTTAAACACTACACCACATTCAAACATATACTCAGAAGTGAAAAATAAATTCAAACTGGGAGATCCAATTGTCAAGGAATTGAAAGTCGGCTCCCGGGGCTCAAACACTTTGCATCAAAAAATATTCCTGCATTAGAAACAGTCAAATCAAATCAAATCTTTCATTATACTCGCTGTACTATGCAGAATTAAGTGTGTAGAGAGTTTGCGGCACACACTTCCTCATCATTGCGCCCTGGCTACACAGCTCCTTTTGAAGAAATGTCACAGCGATGGCGAGCTGTTGGCAACACTGTGCCCGACTCGACCACCCCGAGATTTGAACCTCAGACTTCCCGCTCCAGAGGCGAATGCGTTGCCATTCGTCCAATTGGCCCGTATAGTGGAAACAGTCGAACCTGCCAATTAAGAAATCCATTTATCTTTGTAACACTTACTTTAAAGTCATCGGTCAACGCTGTCAATTCTTCTTTTGTTGTAGCGGGAGAAAATGTCATTTCTGCTGTATTTTGGTTATCTGCTGTGCAGTCTTCGAACATATCTTTGATTTTTACGAAGTCTGCTGCCAAATTGTTAAGGACACGTCCGTGTTGGCAGAGAACTTTTTCGATATTCAAAACATTTCTTTGAATACCAATAAGCAAATGCGTGCAATTTGAAATTGCATCTGCCTTGACAATTTGCTTTCGTTGTTTTGAATGAATTGGTGAACTTGGGTCAACAAATGAAAAGGACCTAAAAAATTTTTTTTTCGGTAATGAGTTCAACTTAGCATCAATTTTTTTAAATTTCGCTTTTGCACACGCACACGTTAGTACATTCGTATATTACGCACACGTTAGTACATTTGCACACGCGCACGTTAGCTACATATTCGACTCAGGGACGAATTTTACAACATTTTATCAATTATCATTTATTTGATAATAAAATAAAGCAAAGATTTAGAGGTAAATGGTCAAAAACTACTACTGTATTTTAGCAACATAATTCTTGTCAAATCAGAGTCAAGTCTCATTTTGAGTTACTGCTCTTCAAGCGAAAAAGGCTGCAGTTGAATTGAAAGTACGCAGTAAGTTCAATTTTAAAGCTCCAAATTCATCAAGGTTTGCCCATTAAACAAGTCTACACACGAGATAAAACTGCTTGTTTTATAACACTGTTGACTTACAAATACCTTTTGGGATAATTCCGTGATTGTTGTGTGCTGGTGCAAGGCTGTTGCAAAACTCCACATGACCTTTCCAGGGGAGGCACTGGGTCCTCAAAACTAATAGCATCATCTTCGGGATTTTGCTCAGCAGTTGAATTTTCCGTTGATGACATGTGGGAAAATCCTTTTGTATATGCTTTATCCAGGCACCCTTGAAAAGTTTCTAAAAGTAAAAGAAATTATTTTGTTTTAAGACTATTCAATCTAATGCTATGCAGCAATATTGTACTACAATATCATAATTTAATTTTTGTTTGCTTCAAAGCAGAATTACATAATAGCCACTAAAATTTGGGACATATCTAGTGATCTTTGAGTATCCAACTAGATATCATTTTTTCTGTATTTGCAATTCTGCATGCTTATGCAGTAGATTGATGAAAGATAGGAAAATAGGTTTTTTATGTACCAGTATTTGTCATATAAATAATTTAGCATTTAACTGACAAAACTTTAGAGAGCACTTATCACCAAGTATTGCATGCAAAGTCTCGTATATTTGAACTCACTTGAATCACATAATATCTCGCAATTACACAATTTCCAATTTTCTTTCGATTTGGCCTTTTGTTTGGCCAAAGATTGTATATTTTTAGGCGGCCAATAACATTTGTTGTCGCCCACCATCCATCCTTTATAGACACAATCCGACGAACCATTGCTGAATTTTACAAACACAAAATCTTTCATTTTACAAATACTGACAATACAAATATCTGAAACAAACCAAGGAAATGACACAAATCATCTTCGAAGGCGTCAAAAACTCCAATATTAGTAATAGCTCGTTCAATACTAATCAAACCACTGCATCAAATTTGTGACAGTTGCAAAGCAGAACAAAACAAAAGTTAGCTTCAGAAATGTATTTATGCTTGGCAATGAAAAATTTTAACTAATATGTCTGAACCGTCAAATATTGAAAACAAATGAAAAAATAATACAATGAAAACGATAATAAAAACGAACCACTAACTTCTTAATCATTCATTTTCGGCTATTAACACCTTGAACACACACAACAGTGGTTCTCAACCGATTTTTACTTTTAGCAGCACCATACAGACAATTACGAAGTTTTTTGGCACCTACTCAAACCAAGGAGGAACTCCTACATCGATTCATTCAGTGGTCGAATAATATCACTTTTAGGGAAATGTAAAGTTTGAAATCAAAATGCTACAAAGAAATCAATTTTGAAAAAACGATGAAATAAGCCATGTTGATGTTTTATTTTCAAATCCATATCGTTAGCAGTTTATTCTAAATGGGTCTTCAACATCCTGACGCGAGAAAACTTTCCACAGGAATCCTAACGCACTAGCTTTAATACTCACTCTAACCTTAACATCAGGATGTCCATGGTATCAGAATTCCCAGATGAATAATCTCGCGTCAGGTCAGTTGCATCAGAATGTCCTGCTTCAATTCGAAAGAAGCACTTATAGTTACACTTATCAATAAGCAAGATGGGTTTTTAGCAGCAGGGCCAAAGCCAGTGCCGACCATCAAGCGGGGATCATATAAGTAAGGAAGGTCTTCGGTTTCGGCAGGATGTGGTTTGGAGCCATAAATAAGAGATCAAAAAAAAGGTCTTGGGATCCCGGAAAAAACAGCGCGATCGAGTAGTAATTTCGGCATTGAAAGAACCTTAAACCTGTCAATTTTGGCTACACATGTGCTAAACCCGCCTGGGCCCCTTCTGGCTACGGCCCTGTGTACAACACGTCACATCGGAGGTCCTTTGTAAAGTCTCATGGAAAAACATTTGCGATCTCAAGCACAGTGCTGGAAAAAGTTTTTGACTTTAAACACCACAACAAGCTATCATATTCTCTGTACTACTGAACAATAGCTTGTGAAACCCTACCAAATGCAGATGGCACTTTTAGTGGAGATTGAAAACCACTAATACACAGTTACACATTTTTAAAAAGTAGGAACCCTAAAATAGGCTATACAAAGGCTCTTAAACACATAACAGAAACAAAACACAAAAAAATGAAACTAATGAGTTTAAGCAGTCTACCCCCGTGGTAATCTAATTTGACAAAACTTGCAAACAGAACTAATGAAGTTTTTGAGATGGTGTAACAAAACCAACACAACAAAGAGTGAGTTCTTACACCATAAGTTCACTATGCAAAGCCGAAAGGCTTGGGATACACTTGTTCTTTTAAAAAGCAATTTCACAAAAATTTGTGGACTAAGTTTACCCAAAATCTAAAGTCACCCACCAAAGTAAGAAAACGTGACTAAAAAAGAGCAAAAGCTAAAGTTTCAAATGTAAAAAAATAATCAAATTCTATAACATAGTACACGAAAATGAAACAAATTTGTTGATTACTCTAGCTGGCTGTGTTGAATGTTTGCAGATGAAACTGCTACATTAGGTAAGCAAATTAAAACCCTTTGCTTTTTACTCTGCAATCTTACATTGTAACAAAAGACAGCTTACAGAAAATAGTGAACGTCAGAGTCTTGCAGATGATGCCCTAAAAAAAATACAAAATGCTTTTTAAACATTGTTGCACGAATTTACACATCTATGCTTTTAAAAAGTAGAATACAAGAACAAACTAAGACCAATTAAAATCAAAAATTTGCAAAATATTTGGAGCAACCAGTTTTATTAATGAGTTTAGTAGTTCTGATAAACGATAAGAGTGATGTATTGCGTCTGCCATTTATAAGGCATGGTTTAAAGTAATTGAGACAAACTTAGACTAGAAAGGAAATAAAGCACATTTCTTTATGACATCATTAAACTCAATCAAGCTACAATTTTTGTTTAGCTCATCAACCAAAAAAATTCCAACTTTAGAGGAATGAATGGGGCGACTAAAAAAGTTACATACTGTTTTATACTTCTGCACCTCAAAGTAGTTTCTACCTTCAGCACTCTTGAAAATCCCAACAACCTTGGCAATTTTCTCATGATATTGAACTGTAGAATCAGCAATGGAAGCTACATTGATAATGCAGCCTGAAGAAAGCCTAGCCTTTCGGTAATGACAACATGCATCTATATCTTCACTTGACGACTCAACAGTGCTTTTAAGAGGACTAAGAAATTCTGCTTTAAACGAATTCTTTTTTTTATAATCATCCACAACAGTGTCATTACTATACCACACACGATTAGCAATCTGTTCCAGCGGCCTGTAGCCTGACTTCACAATATTCTTTAAAAGACCCAAATAACTTTCAAAAACGAAACAAGAAATAGAATCCAAAGATCCATATTGCTCAAAATCTTCTATCAGATGAATTAAGCTATGAATATTGTAAGTAATAAATCCTTTGCCATACAAGGAAACACAGCCTTGACAAAACTCCGTGAGTAGATTGGCACACAGAGGAATGTCATTATTGCAGCTGTCTGGTGAAAGTAGAAGTCGCATGGCACAACATTATTTCAAAAAATGTCTATATTTAGCTTTGCTTAATACAGATCTTGATTTTAATACAACAATACCCTCATATAGCATAAATAATCGAAGCTCAGATGCTTTCCAAAATTTCAATTCAGATAGCGGCCTCAGCTTTCTATTGAATTCAACTGGTACAAACTTTTTTGCTTCATGAATAGAACCGTTTAAAAAAGACATTGACCGAGAAGATAATTTTGCCCGATGTTGTCTGAAAAGAAATGAATTTATTTCACTACACCTTGTATTTGCAATGCCATTTTACTGAACACACATAATACAAGCATCCAAGACATCACAAAAAAAAAAGATATGAGCCTTGCTCTGTTAAAAACCGGTTCCGTAATGAAACTTAATTTTTCCACATGATGACTAGCCATTTGACAATGACAGAGAAAAAAATAATAGACGTTCACAATAGAAATCAATTAAGCTATTGCATCTGTTAATTTCATTACAAAAATATTGAAGTGAATCAAGATTTATACATCAAAAAGCATCTAATTAATAAGAATCAAAAACCAATCAGCGATACCAAAAACCACTTACAATGTTTGAAGCCAGTTAAGCACTGGGCTTAAACAAAATCAGCTTTTATGCAACTTAGCAAAAAAATATGTATATAAAAACTGAATTATATCTTAATTTCCCATTTGCACCAACCTTTTAACTCCTTTCCACCAAAGCAGCAACCTTTTCATGCACCCCAAACAGCTCAAATGCATGTAATCTATTGTAAAACGTGTGACCATACCGACTCCAAAATCTGCCAAAACAGATGAGCCCTTGTGATGTCTTTTATCCGTTTGTAACCGAAAATCATGATCAGTTCGGTGTGTGCAATTTGTTTGAAGCAAACAAACATGCCTTGACAAATTATCGTAGACACCAGTAACAGTGCAGCGTTCACAACTTTTGTAACCAGAATGCAAAACTATTTTTTTCAATGAGCTTCGAGCTGGTGCATCACAACTAAATATCAAACCATCATTTGCTAATGAGCACTTAACCCCATTGCAATCCACACAACCAGACTGAAGGTCTCTAATGTCATATAAAAATTGCCTCAGCAATATTTCTGGGAAAGGCATCTCTCTATTTAATGACTGCTGCGAACAGTAGATCCCAGCACACAATGGTCGCATTTTAAATCCAAAAATAGTAATTAAAATTGGATATAATTTAAAATCTGGAGAATGCTGAAAAAGCGGCAAGCCATCTACTTTAACAATAAGAAAATAATCAACTGTTCCAGTACTATCTGAAGAACCGTAAATATGAAACAATAACTTTCTTAAACATGTTGTCCAGTTTGGAAAATGAACATATCGACCATCTTGCATAGGCTCGAACAAAAGTTGTGGGTTTGACAACAATGTTTTAAACGATTTGGGTAGTTCATTATGAAAACAATGTAAGCCTTCAAGAAGCCTAGAAATAGAAGATTTCGGGACATTAACTTCATTTATAGCCCAATTTTTTAATTATTTCTGTAATGGTAGGGTTTTCAACTGGTCTTTCTTTAATTTTTCGTAATGCAAACTTGTTTTCGTCACATAAAATTTCTGGAAATAGTGATTCAGAAATAAAATCATCTAAACTTATTACACTGTTACTGCTAGCTTGATCAATCCTGATATCATGATCATGCAATTGTCCAACATCAAATTCAGGAGGACTAGAGCCAGTGCAAAGTAGTCCTTGTTGCTGACCATTAGCATCAAAATTTTCAGATCTTCTCAAACTGCTGATTTCATTTGATCCAACATGCCTGAAGACAGCAGGAATATTTCTCAGCGAATTTTTTCGTCGTCATTTTTGTTGTCTTGTAAGCAAATTGTAAGGCTTGTAGTACGATCTTTTTGATCCAAGTTGTGACATGCTTTAACTATACCAAACTGCAAGCTTAAAATTTTAACTACACCAGATTTAGGTCAATAGGCTTTCCAGACTAAACCACTAACAAGCAAAATCTAAAATTTACACCAGAGTTCGATTCTCTTTATCGATGCAAATTCCAGAAGTACATGTAAATACTTATATATATTGTTATTATTGTAAGTAAAAAATGTCCTCTGTTTGTGTTGAATTTATGCTTGTTCAGTATCAGTAAAAAACCTAATAGCTAACAATTTATGATGCAATGCTTGAAGTTGGTAGCTTAAGCAAACAAAGCAAATTTTAGGGGGTGAGAATTTTTAATCAGAGATAGCTTCTGAAAAGCCTCTTTGATGATTTTTGAATATGAGAGAGCGATAATGTGGCATGAACTAGTGTCTAACTGACAAGTTATTATATGTTTAGTCACTATTTTAAGTACCACTTTTTTAGCCGTTTGTGGCATTGCCAATTTTTTAGCATGTGACTATGCTTTGTGTAATCACATAAGCCTAAGTCTATTTCAACTCTGCATTAACTTGTCATTGTAGTTTTTCAATTTCCATCAACTGTATGATTACCGCTACATATTATTCTCTACGACTCAATATTTTAAGGCCCACAACAGAGACAACCTTGGCTTTTCTCAGGCAGGGGGGAGAGAGGGCTTGATAACTATAGATCAGATACCATAAAAACATCAATCAAAATTTTATAGGTTACTTTTGCAAAAACTTTGTGCATAGAAAAATTAAGTCATATTTAAACATTCTCAACATTACAAAATATTTATGTTCCGGTACGCAAAATTTGCATGCAAGGTATTTTTTTACTAATTTCTAAATTTGTAAGGCAATGAATTCAAACTCTGTGGGAGAACAACTTTTTTTGGTTTTATTCTAACATATTGAGTTGATGTTTAAACACTTTTTCAAAGTTATTGTTCTGAAAACCCAAGCCAGATGACATGTATGTCCAAAATAATAATAGCATACTAGAAAATTTTTCTGGCCGCACACAATCTCTTCATACAAATGTCGCTTGCTTGACAGGTTAAACTGAGAATCAAACAGTTACACTCTGGCTTTAATGCTTGCTATAAGCATATGAGCTTGTTGACTAACAATGTACGTACTCGATGCATAAACTGTGAAGCATTTTTGCATTGCATCCCAGATCCATGGTACAAAGTACCAGTCTGCTAAAAAGGCTTGCAGATTTTGGTCAAAAATTGTTACGGTGGTGGTGAATTGTACAACATTAAAATATATTAGCATACGCTAATTATTATGAGCTATGGTGATAAGAGTGCTGTAACACCATCTTAGATTGTAGAACTGCCACAACTTTGAAACCAGTTGCATGTCTCTAGTTATTGCGAGCATGAGTTCTAATCCTACCTGTAGTCCTTTTTCTGACAATTAACCTGAGGCAGACTCAGTTTACGATGTTTTACTCAAATTAGTACTTTTTCAGGTATCATTTGAAACCTACATTGAACAAATAAAACAACGCCATCAAAAAATCTTCTTTATATTAAGTCCCTTTTTGATTCAATACTTAGATTGGAAGCTAGAGGCATCTGCATAAGAATGCATTTGAACAACTCCTTAATTTTAATTATCTCCTCAAAAGAGACAAACGCATGATTAATTAAAGATTATTTAAAGTAAACCCTCAAAAAGTAATGTCCAAGTAAGCAGTACATGTAAAGTTTTGCTCCTCAGCCTGTCTATTTGCTCAACCATAGGCCAACTGTACAGTACAAACAAAAAAAATTTACAGTGACAGTTTGGGAATAGCCTAATGTATCTCAATCAAAAATCTTGGAATAAGCAGCAGTTTGCACAAATTACCTTTTTAGAGTTTTTTTTAAAACCTGCAAATACTAGGCTAAGGTACCAGGGTACGTACGGTAAGTAAATAGCCTAACCTTCAATAGCCTACTTACTGACTTACAAAATCTCTGCCAATCTGACAGTACACACTTTTCTATTATTTCAGATCTACAGTATCCTTGGTATGATAAGTCTTGAATTGAATAGGCCTATTCTGACTTTTCTTGCTTTGCTTTTTAATTGATAGATCTACAGGCCCTGTAAAAACTGTCATAATACCGGTATGTACATGATGCTTCTGCCAACATTCTACGCATTTATGTGCACACTGTAAAACAAAACTTTATCAACAGTACAGTAACTTAACTAAAAAGTAATACCGCGCAGAACTCTTGGGAGTAGTAAAGATTATTATTCTTCTACGGTCGTTAACTACGCCTCAGAAGCTACGCAGAACTGCAAAAGCTAATACTCAGTTATTCAAAACTTTCAAATATTCCGCTCTCTCCAAAATCAGTGAAGCATAAATATAAACTTTTGTAATTTTATATTTGTTTAATATGATGTGAGGGAGTACGAAATTCGAGCATATCAGTAATAACAAAATTTTTAAGCCGATCCAGAGCCAAAGCATTATATTTTGGATGGCATCCTGTATATTCTTGTCTGGGCTCCCGAAAAATGCCAATTCTGCAATTGCCAGTACCGAAATCCTGGAACTAAAAAGTTCCGGTATTAGAAAATGCCGATAATGAAAAATGTCGTCCTCGAAAATGGCGGTACTGAAAAATTCCAGTATAGTTGGAAAAAGCCAGTTCTGGAAAAAGGCGGTAGTCTATACTGGAAAATGCTGGTACTCATTGTTGCCATTCTAAAAATAACAACTAAAATACTGAATTTTTTTCAAGCAGGTTCGAAGTTTTGGGTGAAAGTTTGTTTATAAGGATAATAATTTATCATTTCGTGGTGATAACGCTCCTTAAAAAAAAGAATAAGCAAGAAAACGGAAAGAATTTTTAATCGCCAAGACTGAGTATACCGCAAATTTTCAATAACAGCATTTTTAGTACCGGCATTTTTCAGTAATGGCATTTTTTATAACGGCGTTTTTAAGCAGTAGGTCTACCAGGCATTTTCCAGTACCGCATTTCAGTACAATCATTTTACAACTCCCTTCTTGGCTAATATTGTTATAAAAAAGAAACTGATAGTCCGCGGTTAAATAGCGAGGGTTAATTTCGCCATAAACTTAGTTCCCTCTGTAGTTCAAGAATGACGTTTGGACGTCAAAAATCGTAAATTACGTATATATGACACTCCAACAGTAGCGTACGCAGGATATTTGAAAGGGATGGGGCTGGGTGGCAAGAAATTCTGAAAATTTGAGAATAATGAAGACCAAAACGAAAACTTTTCAGCCAAAACCAAGTCCGTTTTCCTGCCTATAATTAGGTGAAGACCAAAAAAAAACCAAAACAGGTCTTCACTAAAATTTAGTCCGGATTTTGGCCCAAAATTTGGTAAAGGCCAAAAAAAGGTCTTCACCCAACGATTTTGTGCTCAAACCCTCTGCCCAAGTTATAAAGGGGGGGGCCATGCCGCAATTTTGCATACTCTTCTATGCTAACTATACTATCCTGGCGACACAAAAAGAGGGGCCATGGTCCAAAGGCCCTCTCCCCTAAATACACCCCTGCACTCCAACCACAATTTTCTCAAACAGTAATGAATTATCGTATTATGGTTTACTTGACCTCGAAATGAAGTATAAAAAAATAATGCACGACCTCGAAATAAGTTCGGAAGATTAAATTTATGTAAGTAGGTACGAAAGGACGTATTAAACGTATGAAAGAATAAAACATTTGAAAAAATAGCCTATGAACGAAAACAAAATTTTTAATTCTGACCTCACCACTTTTTTGGCATTTAGCTACAATCGCCGGTGGACCAATAGGCTTATATTCGGCCGAGTTTAAAAGGCAAAGATAAAACAAGCATGATACGAAGATAAATGTTTAGACTTGGCCACATAGCAGCAACAAGGTTAAAACAAGTTTGACCCAAACATAATCATCACAACTTGGCCGAGATGAAAAACGCAAAGATAAATCAAGCATGGACCAAACTTGATCAAGCATAACCCAAGGATATTTTCCGACTGGGATTTAGCGCCCCCCTATCGAGCTTAAACGTACACCGAGATTTAGACGTCCACCTATCGAGATTTTAGCGCTGGATGATGAAACGAATAAGAGCCAGCCAGCATGAATAAATCCTACATAATTCCGACCGAATATAGTCCCAAAATGCAGTGAAGGCCTTTTTTTTGGTCTTCACTTGATCTCGGGAAAAAAACTCTTCAATTTTCGGCGAAGACCTTTTTTTTTTGGTCTTCATTCAATTTCGAGGATGGAATTACATAATTTCCACTAAAGTTTGGTTAAGGCTGCAACAGCGTTCCCCCATGCAAAATTTTACAATTTAAGTACAAGATCTTAATATGAATTGACAATAGATGTACCTTTTCGTTACAGTTACAGCCTTTTCGTAAGACATACCTTTTCGTTACAGCAAAACACTACAAAAGACATAACAAACTAAACAATAAATGATATAACCAAATAACAAACTAAAACTAAACAAATAGATGCTATGACCAGCATAAAAGAAAATGCTTTTAGCTAGGCCATGTAAAAAAAAAAGATTTTTAGTTATTTTTGTTGCTGCTGCTTCTTTCGCGATTAATTTGTGTTTGTTTTTTGTTTGTTCTTGTTGTTTTCTTTTATTGCAGTCCAGTCAAATTGCCCAGAAAATCTATACATGCGGAATAAATTTATCAACTTTGGCGTGTGGGGTCCTTATAGTAATTTCTTAATGTCAAGTAGCAGATGTCAAAAAATATCACAACTACACCCCCCAATTTTTTACTTTGACGCCATCAAAATTTAATGGAAAAATATGGAGTTTACTTTTAAATTTGAAGCAAAATCTCTTAAAGATATTTTCTAACTTGGGCATTTTTAACATTGAGCCAATAATTTTATTTTATTTCGAAAAATAATTTAGCTTTTAAATGAAATTTAGAAGCATACTATACTTTTAGTAAAATAACGACCTGTTAACAGCTAAGCAAAAAAAGCTGAATAGTGCAGCGCATCGTCAGGTGCCTAAAAATGACAAAAGCATCACTACCTCATGTTAAAAAATCTGCAAATTTTAATAATTTTCCTAAAAAGCAAACCGTTTTCAATTGATTCTATATTCAAAAATTATGTGACGTTATCAATTGTTAACCGATTGGTGCCCGAGTAGATAAAGCGTGTGCTTACAGAAACGGTAATTATGGAGACACGGGTTCGATTCTCGGTCGGGTCAAGCCAAAAACTTAAAAATTGATATTCGCAGCTTTCTTGCTTGACTTTCTGCAATAAAAAGAAACAATGTGAAGCCTACATCGTGTGAGGTATAGATAGGTGGCAGCTTGACCCAAAAATCAAAGGCTCCTGCTGGCCAAGACAATTTTGTGAATAAAGATAAAATTACAATTTATTAACCCTATAGAAAGGTGACATTTTTGTTAAACATTATAACAGTTTGCCAACAAAAGTATTGAAAATAAGACCAGTTATAGTTCCACCCGCAGATGCTGATGACGTCTCAACCAAAAACTCACAAGTTTGGGGTATCAGTTTTTAAATTAGCTTAAAGATTCAATTTATGTAGAATCTTCAACCTGGTCGAAAAGAACTTTAACGTGCTGCAGCAATACTGAGCCTTTGAACAACTTTGATGTGGTTTTACATGACGATGATCAAAGTTTTATTTCTGGAGAAAATTACATGCTTGTTGTTAATAGATCTTGCTCAAGCAGGGAATGTATAAGCAAGGTAAAAAAAAGTTGCATAGTATCGTAAGTCTGTGTGCAAATTGAAATCCAAGTGTTTTTGAGGATAATCGAGATTTTTATTTTTTGAAGATGGTAATATGATAAGCATGCAAAAGTTTGTGAACCGCGTTGTAACCAAAAAGGGTATTTAGATATTACATTCAAGTCCAGTAATTAAAAGAATATTACGGTAATAAACTTACAATAGGCAACCGCAGGCCAAGTTTGGCGTATAAACACTTCTTCAGTAGAGATTTATCAACAGATTCAATTTCGTTTAATTTGAACTTGTATTTCAAAATTTGCGATCAGTAGCTACTTCTTCATTCATCAACTAGTTACAGACCATCACAATTTAATTATGCCACAGCAGTCTGCTTCGCCCTCATGGGCTCTTTAGAGGGCTAAAATTTAATTTACGATTAGTACCAATCTACATCTTCACGTGTAATATAGTCTTATTTTGGAAAAGACTTTGTTAAATCTTAGCCCACTAAAGAGCCCATTGGCGCGAAACAGACTGTTGGGGCATGATAAATTGTGGTGTTCTGTAACTAGTTATTGATATTTCGCTCTGATTCGTCATCGAGCACTTTATCTGGTTTGCCGACCCCAATGCAAGCATGCGTTTTCATTTAAGTGCGTGTTAGGGCCTTACAAATAACGCTATTTATCTTTTCCAGGTTGGATTCAGCCGAGATCCTGGAATTCTTTCTGCATGTAGAAATACCTTTCGGGGACCTGAAGTAAGTAATACTCGTAAATTGTTAAGGTTTCAAGTCGTTGTTAAATTGGAGTAGATTTTGTTGAATAGGAATGATTTTAGTCGGTATAGCTTCGTGCAGCGGTTCCGAAACCCGGGGGGGTGGGGGGGAATGGGGGTGAATATATCCCCCCAATAATTTTACTGCATCCCCCCCAATAATTTGACTATGGTCTGCATTTGAACGCTGGATGATCTTTGGTGTTTTTTTTCTTCTGTTTTTTTGGTCTTTACTTGATTTCGGGGACAAAAACTCTTCAAGTTTCGGTGCAGATCTTATTTTTCTGTCTTCACTTGATTTGCTCAAAAGCGTGTTGAACGTGTGTCATATTTGATTCACGTGAAAAAGATAGAGGTCGAGCTTCATCCCCCAATGTTGAAAATGGGGCGAAATTGCGGTAAAATTGCAAATTATCCCCTCCAATGCTCAACATAAATCGGCACCCCTGGCTCCATGCAATACAGTAGAGTTTAAATTTCGGCGCAAGACTACCCTGTAACATACATGCTTATATTGTATGTAAAACTGTTCAGAAAAGGGAATTATTTGCCTTTTTGTCATCTTGTACTTGAAACACAATTGCAGGACTAATGTAATAACCGACCATTCTTGAGGCATAATAAGAACTGCAGAAAGCTTTGAGTTGATTCTTTCTGATGCTACCTATATACAAGACCGATAGTAGTATAATTTTTTTAAACTGCTTGCAGGCCATCAAATGTTCTAACGTGATAAACGTGATTGAAAAGTTTAACGCAACTCATCTATTCGTTTGTGGGACCCATGTTCAAAGTCCTAAGTGTTATCTTTACAACATAAAGGTTAGTCTAGACTTATAAAGTATCTCTAGCGCTGAATAGTTGCAAGCCTGGGCAACTTCAATCGCATCAAGTGCAACTTTATGTCCGTTTCGACACCGTTTTTGTATTTTAATGTAAAAAGTTTAAAACTGTCAACCGTTCTTTTTTTAATTATCTGATAAATCGGCCTCTTCGTTTCCAAGAGCTATCAGGCATTGTTCTCAATTTGTTCCTAAATTTTAAGCGAAAATCATCCTCGTGTTCTTACAATTTTTTTTATAAGAACAAGTTTGTAAAAACGCGAGACTAATTTTTGCATAAAATTTAAGAACAAATAAACAACAATGCCAGCCTCGGCATAAACAAAAAATTTTGGAGCACTTACAAAAATTTTTTTTAAAAATGTCTTGGTTTCTACATTGCCATATGTTGATTTGCCTCAAGACTATTTTTAAACTCACATAAATTTTGAACAAAACTTTGAGAAATGAAAACTTTGAATCAAGCGATAATTAGTTTGTGTCACTCTGATCTCCAGTAAAATTTAGGAACAAAAGAACAAAAAAGGTCAAAAATTCATAAAAATTTAAGAACAGCCACCTTCAACTTAAAATTTACTGGTTCTTATACAAAAAAAAGTCTACTACGAACCTTTGCGACCGGTGGCCGAAATTAGCAAATGTTCGTGAAAATGCGAATTACAAGTTGTTTTGCATCCATCTTAACAAGATTTGAAATATTCAAAACTGTTTTGATTTATAGAATTGTTTTAAAGAACAAATATTCAAATACTGGTGCTATCTGTTACAGTAGTTTAATATATGGCGCATTTCAAATTGTTGATGAAATTGTTATAATTTAGACGTCGGCTGTCACAAACGCCGAAAACAAGTATGGAAACTTTATTTCCAAAGATGTTGGAGACACGGTGGCTGCCGCAGTATTCAACAATACTGATTCAGGTAGAATGAGCTTACTGAGGTGTTGTAAAGCTGTTTGTTCTAGTGCACAAGCTGCTATAGAAGGTGACGTCAAATAAGCTTTTCCATGTCACCAAAATATCGGTAAATACTTTTGGATTTGGTAAAAAAGTAACATTTTAAAACCTTTTTAAGTAAACACTGACTGGCGTAAAGGGGCGGGAAGTGGGAACCGTATTTCGAAAATGGTTGATGATATACATGTATAATAGCTCATCTAACTCAAATTTAAAGCAGTAGTTTTAAATATTTTCAGAATTTTTGGATAAAAAGCCAACAAACTACGCGTTGTTATTAGCTTAATTAAATTAAATTGGTTTTGCACAGGCGTGCAACCAGGATTTCGCTGAAGAAGGAGCATGGGGTACACAAAATTAAAATTTTTTCGTAAAACTATCTAAATTGGACAGCATGTAAAGCAAACTTGAGCTACTCCACCGTATCACAAACTGTGGTCTTGGGGTAGAGTACCCAGACGTCGTTAGCCATGCAAATTTGGCGGCAAAAAAAACAGCTGCTGAGCGATCAAGGTAAATTTTCGGAAAAAAGGCTTTTTTAACACCATTCGGATAAAGTTTTTCGTCTTTAGAACCACTTAAAAGAACTAATTGCTCAGTTAAAAGAATTAGATTGGTTAGCACCATACGCCTCCTTTTACCTAGAGTCAAAGTTTAAAACACGTTTAGAGTTTAAACGCTCGCATTTTGGAGTTAAATTTTCTAAGTAATTTGGCTAAAGGGGAGGGAACTGAAGCCTCCTTTGCCCCTCTGGTTACGTCATTGGATTTGCAAAATAACAGTAATACTCGTGTAAATATTTGGCATTTAGTTTTTCACTACTAGGTCAGATTTTTAGGCAATGGCCAAAAATCTGTACCAGTTGTGCAAAACCATTCAAAACTAAAAAATGCTTGGTGCTTTGAATTACAGTTTATTTAATGTGTTTGTCGGTTCAAAGTATAAGGTCGCCTATAGCAGAAAAACTTTCGACATCGATTTACTGTGATCTAAATTTTTCAGTTCCGACCCTTTTTATTGCTTCGTGCAAGAATTCTAGAAGTGATTGCAACATTTACCGCAGCAACTCCATCGATTCAACTTTGCAAGCCAGCAACAATAGAGCAACATTCCGATGTAAGTATAAAAGCGGTAATTTTAATTGCAATGAGGCCAAGGGCCGGATTTACATCGCGTGGGAACCTTGTTTTTTTGACTCTCTGGAAAGATGAAATCTCTGAAGCCAAGAGTTCTTCGCTAGATTTTCGTTGCAATTCAACCAAACACGAGGCCCTTGGCACTGTGCCAAAGTGCCATATGGTAAATCCGGCCTTAATTGAATCTATTGCAGTGCTGCCGTCCAAAATAAATAAATGGGTAGGGCTATATTCGCAGTATCGAGGGGTTTTGTTGCGTCTAATGTCAAACTGTATTTTCCAAAATTTTGTTGCAAGTTTCTGACACTTTTAGGTTAAAACCAGAAAAAAAGGATTTCGCTGAAATTTCGTTGCATTTTTCCGTTAGTCTATAACCAACGAGAATTAATAATAAGTTTAGATTATAATGAGACAAAACAGTGAGAGACTACTTGAGCCTACCCAGGCAAAAAAGTTGGTTGACCGAGCCTACCCTGCACGGCAGTATTACAGGCCTATAGCAGTGCTCCGCAGCCTTTTTTTAACTTGTGGCACACTGATAAAACTTACTAAATTCGGAACACTGCTATAAACAATGCCGACTAAGCCTGCGGAAATTTGTGGAAAACCCGCAGAAAAACCTTGAAAACCTTTTTAAGACCTTTTCTTTTTTTTTTTCGAGATATCACCTCAAGAAGCGTAGAAATTGGTTGCTTCCCGGAATGGAGACCTTTTTATTTTTTTGAAATTTCCGCAAGACTTGCAGAAAGTTGCGGTCCAGCAAGGGTAAATTAAGCTTCTTTCATTTGGCAAGGGGTAAGCGAGACAAAAGAAGTTAAGAACCCCTGGTTTATCATTTTTGATTAATGATTAGCGTTAGTGATGAAAAGCTTTGTTCGCGCGTATAAGTTGTGCGAAATTAGGGCTTGTTACGTCACAAACAGTAGTTAGACAAACGTTCAGATTTGCAAAAAAATAAAAAGCATTTTTGTTAGTTTGCGAGAAAAATTACAAATACTCTGTGGCACACCTGATAATGGTCTTGCCAGTCCCGCCACGCCAGTGAGTTGCGGCGCACTGGTTGCGTAGCACTGGCCTATGTAATAGAGATCGACCGCTTGACTCAAGTTACCCTACGGTCTAGCGTCAAGAACTCATCTTGCTTTATAGAGTACACTGTCTTAATGTTAAACATCAAAACAGGAAAGCCGTCCAAATTATAGTTTTATTGTCTTTGATTTGACCCGACTGGCAATCGATCCCTAGTCTGCCGTTGCAGCAGCAGACGCTCAATCCACGTGACTGGGCCACATAAATCTGCTGTTGCGTCACTGTGCTGGATCGGCGTGTGTGTTATTATTATTTTATCTTGTGAAGTATGGGGTGCCAGACAAAAAGTATTAATTGTAATTTACATCTTTATTCGCCATGTTGTCTTGGTCAGAAGACAGCGAAGAGACCTTTCGGTCTTCGATTCAAGCTGCCACCTGCCCACCTGTCTACCACATACGGTGGAGGCTTCACACGTCACCTTTATTGCTGAACGTCAAGTAAGGAAGCAGTGAATACCAGTTTTTATAGTCTTTGATGTGACCCGACCGGGAACTGAACCCGTGTCCACAACTTCAGTAGCAGACGCTCTATTTACTTGACCGCTTTGATCGGTTATAAAGTTGTTTAAAATCAATTTTGTGTTGTTTTTTTTTTAGCACCAACATTTATCGACACTTACATAGCGAACAAAAAAACCTACGTGTTTCTACGAGATGAGAGCATTCTTTTCAATGACGATGGTTTTGTAAATTCTCAAAACATTTACAGCTCCCCTCCCATTCAATATGGAATGGTAGCAAGGATTTGTCATGTAAGTTCTTTTTCAGGGTTTCAAAATGTTTCTCAGTGAGAATCCTCAACAGCGAACTTATTTTATTTGTAATACCCCTTAAATTATTGTGACTGTCTCTTTTTTCTCATGAAATTTAAAATTTTACTGACAACATTACTAATTGTTTTGTACTGATTTTCTGTTTGAACCATAGCTTTTCGAAAAGCTGCTCGTTTTAGCTTGTGAGTTGAATTGATGCCAACTAGAAGCGGGCTTACTATGCATTGCATGATTTTGAATTTCATCTACTGTACGTAACACCACTTTGGGTAGATTCTGTATATGATTTTTTAATCAGTTAAAAAAATTTAATCTGTGGTTAGTGATGATTATTTTGTTAGACCATGATTTTATCTACAGTATTAAATCCTGAACCCGGAGAACTTTGTTTTTAACGTTCTCTTTTGCAGTCCGACGAAGGGGGAATTAGCACGTACAATCGAAACTTTATGACGTTGGTCCGAGTGCGGCTGTTATGCCCAACCCCAGGTGGAGGCAGGAGAGGAAATGAAAACCTTTACTTCAACTATCTGAGTAAATTATTTGATATGCTAGTAAATTTTTTTGCTATCGCTTCCTTAAAGAGGTGCTGATCTAGATCGGTTTTATGGAAGAAATGAGAACTACGTGATTTAATGAAGAAGTTCCCCAAACCTTGTTCTACTACTTTCTTTATCCGAAAAAATAGATTTAATCCGTTTCGTTTAACTCCATTCTATTGGTAACAATGCATTTCGAGCTTTCGTGACTTCAGAAAAGGATGACTTAGGAAAATTTCTTGCAGAATATCAAATATTGCATTGGTTATTTTGTAGGAAGTTTTGTAAATTGGCAATTTCTTGCAGAATAAGTAACGCAATGTTTGATTATCAAACATCTCGTTTCTTATTTAGTTATTCTGCAAGAAGTTTTGCAAAGTCGTCTTTTTCTGATGTCACGAAAGTTCGAAACACAGGGTTGCCAATGGTACGGAGTCAAACGGAACGGATTAAATATATTTTTGCGGATAAAGAAAGTAGTAGAACAAGGTTCGAGATGCCTCTTTATTACGTTTGGAAGTTCTCATTTCTTCAATAAAATTGATTTCGAGCAGTATCTTTTTAAGGTTTTTTAAAATAGATCCTGAAAATTAATTCGGATATTTCAAAGTGAAAAGGTTTATTGTAATTAAAATTTCTAACAACTTTTTTTATTCATTTTGACTCAAATCTTTCCACTAAATCTAATCCATGCCCTAACTCAAACCTTAATCTTGACCCCTAAAAAAGCAAATAAAAAATGTGCAAATAAATATTTCCTATTTTTGTTTTCTCTTTTTAACTTAAAATTTTCCGGTGAAAATGTCACTCCTCTTCAAAATTGAGCCGTTTAGATAGCCGTTAAGTCTGCACAAACGTTTTTTGCTCCAAAAACAAGTTTTGACTAGCAAACGTCAGACGGAACCGTTTCACTCTCTTAAAGATTGTCAGCTGCCGAAGGCAGCTTGGAAGCCAGCAACAAGCGGTATTCAGTTAAAAGTTTTTAAGTTCGTGGGACTAAAAAACTTTTCACCTCAGCCAGAGTGCTCACATTTTGTTTAAAACAGGGCGAACATAAAAAGTATTAAAAACAAGACAAACATTATTAAAAAAGAACAAGTATTTACGCGCACATGGGAATTTGCAACGGCAGGGACCTGAACCCTAGCCCTTTGGGGTTTTAAATCCGATTGTTACAGCGGCGCCATGTGCAGTAGAGTACTCAAATTGCTAAACCAGTGATGTCCACCAAGACCAGAGTGGTTAACCTGACCAGATCAAGAAGCTATATAGTCAACGCAAGAGTTTTGATTATGTGATTTCGACAAAAATAAAAATGATTGGGTAAAAAGGGTATTGATTTTGGTCAATGGCTTTACTCGTATATCTTAATTAAGTTAGCTCATTGTTACATTAGATTACAGTATATCAAGACAATTGAACTTGCCTTACTACTCTTACAGAACAGACATACAGGGTTGGAAGAACAGTTTATGGACTTTACAAATTTACGAAGTAAGTTTTTGTGTTTAATTTTATGAGCAACCACAGTAAGTAAGTTTATTTCTATATAAAATTTTAATCAATTTTTTTATGGCTTCAACTGACCTTGCCCCCTGCGTTGTTTTACACGTAACTCATTGCAAAATCTGGGAGTTCATTACAAAATACCATGCAGCAACATCACAGTGTTATATGTATCCGCTATTTATTTTGTAAAATATACGTCAGGCCTGTAATATACCCGGAAGCATAAACGCATATTGCCTACATTTTATCTGCAGTTGCACCTCTGCTTTTTCTGAGCTAACATGAGACCATTAAAACAATAGGATCATAAATATATAATTAACTCAAACAATGTAGAATAAGCGCATTACGTTATATCTTATGAATGTATTTACTGAATAAGCAGAAATGCAATCTCATTCCGAAACTTATGTTTTGCAATTCAGTTGCCACGCCCCAAGCTGCAATATGCCGTAGCGATGCAATGATGAAGGTTTGACCAAGATCATGGATTTTATCTTGTGTTGTTTTTCTCGTTCAAATAGTGCCAGCCAAAAAAAAAGCGACAAACAGCAATACTATAATGTGCAGTTATTAAAAGGCTAAAATATTATTCCTTGATTTAAATCTTTAGTTCATCTGATCTTCCTTCTTCTGCCGTGTGTGCTTATTCCTTAGATGATATCGACGATCACATTGACGGAACTGTATTTCCGAACAGCAAAACAAAATATTACGTTCGAGATTTTCAGAACAGAAATGTTTATGGAGAGAAATTTTCGGAACAGTCATCGTCACCATTTTTGCCGGGACAAGTACGCTATTGCCAGCATCGTTTTTGGTGGAGAAATTTTCAAACAAATATACACGAACTATACCAAAATCGAAAATCTTGAACCCTCATCTGATAGCATAAAACTAGGGTTACCATACTTTCATCATCAAATAGGAGAACACGTTTTTAATGAAATTTTTCACAGCTAGTTGTTGAAATTTAATAACAGCTTTTTAATCAAATTCATTAACAGAAAAAGGTCTTCGCCAAAAATTGAAGTGTTTTTTTTCCCGAAATCAGGTGTGAAGACCAAAAAAATTATACCCTAAAAGGCTGCGTGATTGGACATGTTTTATCTGTTCAAAATGCCAAAAGGAGGACATTTGGGCATTTTTTAACGTCCTCGGAGGACAAATTATTTTTCATCAAAAAGGAGGACATGTCCTCGAAAAAGAGGATGTATGGTAACCCTACATAAAGCTAAATAGCCATACTTTATTACCATATACATACAGTTCATTGAAGGTGCTGAAATACGCTTGAAAATTAATGTTTGCTTGTTTCTTTGAATTAGCCTTTTTTTTTCTGTAGAAAATAAGCCTGTTGCCGCTGGCGTAACTAACGGGGGAAAAAGTGAGCACTTTCCCCAACCGGAAATGGCCCTCCCAAAGTGCAACAAATTTTTAGAGGTCTTTTTGGTCATCATCTAAATTTGATAGGAAAAAAAAACAAATTTTCGGTGAAGACCCTTTTTTGGTTCTCAATTATTTTTCTTCGAATAATGTGCCTCCTGGAAGCTTGCTCCCCCAGAAAGAAATCTCCAGTTACGCCATTGCTTTCTCACCAGAGAATCCAGTGGTGCATTAAAAACCTCAGAAGAGAAGGGCCATTTTCACACCACTGAAAGTGAATATCTTTTCACCAGATGCGTGGCCGCTGCTCTAGAGTACCCAGCAACTACCAGGTTGCCTATTCTAGCCCGCTGACCGGTAGGCTTACCTATTCTTTGCTTTTTCCGGGAAATACAAGACGATGGAAACTGGGTTTAGAATTGAAAATTTTTTACCATATTAGTACTTGATTATTTTCGGCCAAATATCCCTTTTATCAATTTAAAAAAAAGCCCGTTACGCTTTTCACGCTGCAGTGTTATTGCTATACGATACAGTATTTTTTCGCAGTTTTTTTTTTTTTAAGGTAAAAAGTACATCAATTTTTTTCTTGGATATTTTAAATTCCCATTTGTTTATTTGCATTAAAATTGTTTTAATCCTTATTACAGTGTCCTATTCCACCCACTACTACCAGAAACATTGATGCCTTATTCGCTGACTTCATAGCCAGTGCTCCTGTGATCGGGAAGAGTGTTCCTCCTATTAACAACAAGCACGTTTATTTAAACCCATCTACTCCGTTTGATTTTATTGCTGTGGATGATTTAGGAGAATATCAAGTGCTTAATTTGTTTGGAAGTAAGCATAATGCCTTTCTTGTATTCCAATGTGTAGCTGTGTTTAAAACATTTTTACAATTTATCCCGTTTTTACACTGGTAATTTTGTACCATCGCAGCAGTTAATACAAAGCCAATTTTTTTAACTTGCTTAAGTTCGATTAATATTAATAATATAAGACATAAAAGTTAAGTTAACTTTCGTTTTTGTATTTTTTTTCAGGGCTGTTTGGGCTTCAAACCATGTTTCGGGTTCGGGCTCGAACTAGTTGGTCTGTTTGCAACTCTGGTTCTTTACGACTTCACGACTTATAATGCCAATTTACTGCGACTCAATACCCAGTAAATTCGGCAAGGGGTCTCCGCATTGTCGCATAGGTAGCAATGACGAATCCTGGGCGGCGAATTGTTTTTTGAAACTAAATAACTAACACGTCGCGAAGTCACAACTAGACAGTTTCTGTAGTTCAAAGTGAATTTACCATTGTTCTGAGTATGCCTCTTCACCTAGACTCCAAGGGATATCATCAACAGTTTGATTTGCAATAAACATTACTTGCAAACGCGAAAACTTGATTTAATGGGATGGTATTTTTAAGTGAGACAAGAATATGACGTATTTGTATTTATAGCAAGCACCATGTAGCGAAAAAAAAGAGAGACACAGAATATCAAGAATATCAAACTTTTTAGGATATGGATCTTTCCACCGATTCAGAGTTTCTAGTTCTGGAGAAACTGTTGCGTTAACTGATACCTCTCTACCGTTCGTAAGTATATAATAATAATAATACCTTGGCCGGTCTAAAAGGCAAAAGCGGCGCTTTTACGACGACTCTGATATTTCGATTCAGCCTGCACCCTGGTCTGTGGTCATGTTGATTCGCTTTTGGATACAACTTTACGATTATATCGCTGCTTGGTGGTTTCAAAGAAGCAGCAAGTTCAGTGGGCAAGAATTTGAAAAAATCCACAGGAGCATATTGGATTGCTGGAAACATCTAAGCAGGTGTGGATTCCTCCAAGCACGAAATAGTTACGGCAATGAAAAGTATGCGGATTGTAAACAGTTAGCGTCTAACGCTGTCCGATAACAGGAGGATGAGTATGCACTATAACAACAATAACAACTTATTACAGTCTTTTAAATAATTTGGGGCTTTTAATTGTGAATTGAACTATATACCACAGTGAACATTTTTTAATTTGTTATGCTTTTCATCAAAATCATTGTTTTGATTCAGTCAAATTTTTTTGATTCTTTGCAAAAACACTTATTTTGCGTTTATATCTCGTAACTTGCGTAACCTCAAAATTTTGGCTCTTGCTGAGACTGATTGAAAAAAATTGGTGCTTAAGTTACAGAAAAAAGATTAAAAAAATAAATAAATAAGTAGCATGCTTCCGGAAAAAAACTTTTCTTTAGTTTGAGTTTATTCGTTCTCTAAGCCAGGTACGCCGAGTCTGTTTAACCACACCTAAGCAGAGCACTTTTTTGGATTCTGTTTGCAAGTCTTTCGTCAGGTTGCAACTTCAATGGGTAGACTGCTTGGCCCCGCCAGTTTTGGTTTCTTGATGGATTGATATTAAATTTTCCATGTAATTTTTTTTGTGCTTGTAAATAATTGTACATGCATCTAAACGCAATTTTCTAATTTAGCAATATGTCAATTATAGAAGAACCGCTTTCTGTGGTAGAAATGCATAGATTTGTACTGATTATCAAGTAGGACTAGTGTGCCATTGCTACTAAAAGATAACAATAGCTGGAGAACGCCAATTTCTTTGGAAAAAAATTGGATGTTTTGATTTTAATTTAACCCAGTCATAAATTTATGTAAAATTTAGATCACTGAGCCTATCAACAGCGTTTCATTGACCAACGAAGTAAGAAAGATTTTAATGAATAACTAAAAGATAAATAAATTCTTATAATCGTAAATTTTTGATTTAATGTATCCAGAGTACGTGTGTGCAATACACCAATTAAAAAAAATTTTTATTGAGATCAACAATTACTGCTGTTTGTAATTGCGACTAAGAGAGTATTGTATTATTTTGCGATAAATTTTAGTGGCTTTTTGCGGCATTGCCATTACACCCTCAAGAAAAAATCTGAGAAGTAAATAAACTTCAAGATATAAGTTGCTGAATCTAGCGTGATGTTTAAAAAGTTTTAAAGTAAGCTTTACAGTTGCGAGTATCACATAAAACAGTTTCAAAAATTAAATCTCTATATTCTTGCTTTTAGAGTTTGGTCGTGGTGACTTCCACGGACGTTTATGCAGTCAATTTGGCAAATTGTTCAGGATATGACAATTGTGCTAAATGCGAGGCCGACCCATATTGCGACTGGGTACGCTACGGCACATCTCTGTATTGTGCTGACGGAGATTCGCAGAACTACTCTGTGAGGTAAGTATATTCGTTAGGTCATTTTATTGCTTGTGTCTGCATGTTAGGCTTGTTCTGCTACCGGTAAAAAAAAAAAAGATAAAACAAGCAAAAATCATTATTTTTGGTTAAATTGTTTTGGCGAAATGCAGCCATGATAAATATATTGTTTTGTTTTTGTTTTTTTTTGGGGGTGGGGTGGGAAAGATGAATATTTGCAAAAATATTTAAAAGCCAAATGTAAAATGATATTCGGCAATCTTTTATCACTTTTCTCCACCAAGCTATAGTTCGAATCTTGCCAAAAAACTGCGAAAAATCTTGACGTAATTGAGTCAGGGTGTCATTTGAGCCAAATTCTGTAGTCTGCGCAAACTTAAATTATACTGTTTTTGTTGCTGCATAGCTAACTAGAAAGCTATGAAAACTAATCGTAAAGTCTTTTATTCCAGTCAACTCAAAATGGAATACGAACTTACTGCTTCCTAGCAACTAACGTTCTCTGTACTGAATTCGACAGCCTAATCGGATCGTGCTGATACGCATTTTTTCTAGGACATGTGCTCCAACTCCAATGCCGCCTACTAACATTACGATGAAGCAGAATAGCAGTGTCTTTTCGTTTACTCTCCGCAGCAATGAAATAACTGACTCATTAGTTTACATGTTCAAAATTTTAAGACGAAGTGATGAAACTATGATACTCAGTGAGGAAGTGCAACCACAACAGGACATTGAAGTTAGTATGCCATTGCATTGCATTAAAGAAAAAGTTTTACTCAGGTCCAAGAGTTCTTCCTTAAAAGTTCCCAAGCCTATGTTTGGTTTACCTTCAAAGCTTTCATAGAACCCATTGCTATTCACATCAACTGCACTACGGTATCGAAAGAATTTCCCTTTGAGGAGAAAGCAATTGCATAAAGGCGTACGCATACCATGAAAATAAATCGCATTTTACTCTTTCAAGGATGTGGAGCTGTCGAGATTGAACTCTCAAAATCCAAAGCAATTTTTATTATTTGTTTATAAAATTATTTTTAACGCTAGCTAGGAATAAGTTTCAGATACTTCAACCTTAAGACAATTACGAACAATTTTCTGAGGTAACAAGACTTAAAACTCCAAGTCGCTGACAAAACCCCACGATGAGTGTCAACAGATGAAGGATAAACCTCAAAAAAATGCGCAAAATTAGACGCTAATAATGTTTTTATTAAAATTGGCCGATTTATATTAAAATCAATAACGTTTTTATTAAAATAGTATACTTTTGCTGTTTTTACACAATATGCGTGGTTGCAATATTTTCTGTTCACTCATGACTGTGTTATGTGCTCTTAGGTTAGTCGAACTCAGCTTGAAGAAGGAACTCGTTATACTCTTGTAGTTTGGTCACTAAACCAATTGTCTTTGAGTGAGCCCATAACGCTAGAATTTGAAACAGGTAAAAATATGAATTAGTTTCCGTAAATAAACATTAATTTAAAATACATGAAATTTAAAACAAATTTTGCTAGAAAGCTGCTTTTTTAAGTTCCCAGTGTTGGCGCAACCAAGGATGGGCTCAGAATACTATACTGCTCTTGGCCAAGTCACTTAAAAATTTAACCCAAATGGCTGTTTTCTAAAAAATTATGAAAATTGCCCTGAGGCAGGAAACTTTACCTCCAGAGGGCTCGTTCTGCAGCACATTTGGAATACATCATTCTATTCAATACACCTTTCCTACTGGATGCTTTTCGTGAAACATAAGAAATTTTTGCTTTGAGCTCACCTACTTTAGCCAAACCCAGGCCCGTCGCCAGCGGGGGGGGGGGGGGGGGGGCAGAGAGGGCAATGCTCCCCCGATTTTCGTTTTTGCCCCCCCCCTCCCGATTTATTTATTGCCCCCCACGGTATTTTTTGGGGAGGAAAAAGTTGCTGATTTTGGCCGGAAAAAACGTTTAAATTTGTGATTTTGGCCAGAAAATGCCTTTGGATTTCGGCGAAAACCTTTTTTTTTTTTTTTTATTTGGAGATCACCTGATTTTGGCAGGAAAAAACGTTTAAATTTGTGATTTCGGTCAGAAAAAGCCTTCGGATTTCGGCGAAAACCTTTTTTTTTTTTTTTGGAGATCACCTGATTTTCACTGAAACTTCGCCTCAATCCAATTTAGGAATAATGAAAAAGCTTTGCCCCCCTGATTTTAATTTGGCCCCCCAATCTCGCAAAGCTGGCTACGCCCCTGGCCAAACCCTACTGGTGGCAGCGCCATTAATGCCACTACGAAGCTGGTGCTAACAGCATCACGGGATTAAGCACTAAATGGCTGATTGATTTTAAATTGCTTGATCAATTGAATAAAAATTGCAGAGTTTTCGGCGTCTATCGTTGTGCTCTGTTCTGAATTTTAAATCACTTTCGCTGATATATTAATACAGTACCGGTATGTGAATGATTTAAACAGTAAAATATTGAATTGGGGACGCTTCCGCAGCCGTAAGTGAACGCATCCTCGAATAAAAATGTTTCAGGGCGCAAAAAACAAAAAAAATATTCATGCTTATAAAATGGTAAAAAAAGATTTCAATCTCCGAAATGGCCTTTTTTTGTCCAAACATTTGTTGCAGACCAGAAAAAAAGGTTTTCGCGTCCCAATTAGCCAGGATGCTTTCTTTGTTTGAAAAATATCAATTGATTAACTCAAGTAAAAATTTATTGAGTAAATAATTATATTTTATTAACAAGAACAATATGTAGCTGGTCAGGTTATACAGCCAACTTGTTGGCAAAAGTCTAACCAGCTACATGTTATTGTTGATTTTAACTTTTGCAAAAATTACTGTTTCTCAGATTACTTTATTTTTACTTATGAGCGAAAACGTGCAAAATTTAATTTTGTATTTCGGTCCTGATGAAGGCGCAACGATACACGCCGTAAACGTTTAATGATTGTAATTAAATTTACATACTATAGCAATTTAAGGTTTTATCTCTATGGTTCAAGCGCTATCGTTGCTGTAGCAAATTGAGAAATGTAACAACAATTGTTGAAATCATTGAACAATTTACAATACAATTGAAACCATTACTTAACGACATGAAAAATATTCTGCTTGCATAGAGTACTTTGCACTAATCGAATCTTTTATTATACTCGCTGTATTGGGCCGAAGCGTGTAACGAATTTTCGGGGCCCATCTCAGTTCAGTTCAATTTATTCGCCACATTATGCATCTATGGACACCAGCAAATCAATAAATACTTCATTTGGCAAAAAAAAAAACAACAAACAAACAATACAATATTCCAAGTGCACACAAACACACAGCAGCAGGGATGGCCATAAATAGACCTCTCGGTCTTCAAGTCAAGCAGCCACCCTTGAGGTTAAGTAATTACTAACTTGGTATTTACTAATTCAGAAAATCTGAGAATCTAAGCGACGAGAAGTCACAAATCGTGGTGACACTGAGTCATTAATTGTAGTTACCCAAAATATGTTTCTTAAGTTTACTTTTAAATAACCTTGGAGTTTCAGTTTGGATATTTGAAGGGATTGCATTCCAAACCTTGACACCTTTGTATTTAATGGATCTTTGAAGTCTTGCTGTTTGAAATCTGGGTATGTAAAGAGATAAATCATTAGATGGACAGGTGGATCTGGTTAGTCGAGTCGAGATTTTACTTGTTTTAACGAACATATTAGACAGTTGTGGAGGTAGTTTTTTTAGAAAATGTAGATGCACAAATTTGGCAGTTTCAAGGTCGCATAAATCTTGTAATTTAAGTATGCCAAGTTCTTTAAAGTAAGGAGTAACATGATCCTGATAGCAGCCGCCGCAAGAAAGTTTTATGGCTTTGTTTTGAAGCGTACTCAATTTTGTTAGATAAGAAGGAAAAGTTTGTCCCCATATTATCAAGCCATATAATAAGTGGGGGTAAACCAAAGCGTAGTATAATTTAATCATGGCAGATTGAGGAAGGAAATGTTTAAGTTTGGACATTATTCCAACTGCTCGAGATATTTTATGTGCGGTTTCTGTAATATGGACGTGAAAGTTTAATTGAGAATCGAGATGAACACCCAAGTATTTAACACTTTTTGAAGTTGATAAGGGTATATCATTTAAGTACAAGTATGTTTGTGGTGTGGTTTCTCTTAATTTAGGTGGAATTATTAGATAATTAGATTTGGTGGGGTTAAGACTTATTCTATTAGCCATACACCATTGGGAAACTTAGTAGGTCGTGATTCATTTTGGTTTCTAGGCATGGTATGGTATTACTGTTCAAGATTAAGCAGGTATCATCAGCAAATAATCTTGGAAGGCTGCAAGCTGAGTTTGGAAGATCATTGATATAAAGTAAAAATAGTAACGGTCCTAGAGTTGACCTTTGTGCAACTCCATATTTGACTGACTTTATTTCCGAATCAATGCCGTTAATATTTGTGTACCCTGATCTATCAAGAAAGGTCTCTATGAGCCTGTTTGATGGTCCTCGTATACCATAATGTTTAAGCTTAGCTAATAAGATATCGCGCGGGACACAATCGAATGCCTTTCGCAGATCCAGAAAAATTAAGCCAGTGTAAAGATTTTGGCTAATGTTGTCATATGCAGTTGAAACAATGTCCAAAACGGCATGAGTGGTAGAGGTATGTTTTTGGAAACCGTATTGGGTTTTATGTATTACATTGTGCTTTTTCAAAAAAGCCAAAAATCTATCGTAAATAAGACGTTCAAGAATTTTAGCGAAGCAAGTCAAAATCGAGATTGGGCGATAGTTATTAGGATTAGTTTTATCTCCTTTTTTGTGGATGGGAATGATTTTGGCTCCGCGACATTGCGCCAGCTGGCAACAAATCTCAATGCATATCAAAGTCTGATGCAGACTATACCGGTATTTTGTTTTTTGGCAACTCTAAAGCCGCATTTACACGGGCGACTTTTTTGCGTGCGATTTTTTGATAAAAATGGATGTAGCAAAGTTGAATCTATTCAATAATGGTTCTCATTGTGATGAAAGTTATCTTACTGCTGAAAATGACTGTCTCAAGTTGTTTCATTCCGATAGTGATATTCTAAACCTTTTTAAAACAAAATCGGAACTGATCTCACCGCGATTTTTTATCGCAGCACCGATTCTCTTCTAAAGTTTTCAATTATAACAATATTGGTATGAAACCAACTTAAGACAATTACTTCCATTAGTAAGGTCCCAATCATCATGATCAAAACCGCCGTTGAGCAAATGCAACTTTGCCAGATCCATTTTTATCAAAAAATCGCAAGCAAAAAAGTCGCCTGTGTAAATGCGGCGCAAGTGTCACTCCGTTATATCTTTAAATAAGCCATACTGCTGTGTTACCTACTCCGTATTAAATCGTATAAGTCGAAATTTGCTTTTATAGTTGCAGTAATTAAATAATAATATGCCTACGTCTCTGCAAAAAATGAAGCAATAACTTTAATGTTTAGCTACCACGATGCCTTTGGTGACTATCGAGAATGCTCAAGAAACGATTGTGACATTGAACTGGAAAGTTGACTACTCATCGCAATTTTACAACATCACAGTTTTTAAAGGAAGTGCGGTACATTGCAGCTACATCGATAAAGTGATAGCCGAAAACCCACGGAATAAGAAGTTTATCATTGGCAGTTTGGAACCTGGAACCCAATACTGGGCAACTGTTTATTCAATATCTTATGACAACGTAATTTCGCCTCTTTTCAATGCAAGCTTCACTACAGGTAAGATGATTGCATGTCTTCTCCAGTGGTTTAGACAGAAATTTTAAAGGGGGGCATTCGGTAAAGTTTAATTACTAGGTTGAGATCTGGGGATGGAGCTCCAGTTGCCGAAGGTCAACAGGGGTCTGCGTGCGAAGCTCTTGTAGCAGCCTGGTGGTAAAGGCGGAGCCGGAAAGGGTCTGGATTCGAAAGCGAGCCCACCGAGACCAATGAGGTTCTGGGGTCATGGACTAAAAGGGATCAATGGCACACAATGCCTTCATAAATAAACTACTGGACTTTTTTTCGTTCTTTTTATCATGGCAACTTTGTGGAATGAAGTAGCTATTTTAGATTTAGCTGTAATCCGTTTCATTCCACCGCAACTTTCATCTCATTTAGTTTGATGCCAAAGTTGTCGTGGTGCTACCCAACCCCTTTCGAGAAATAGAGGATTGAGAATCTTAATCCGAGAACCAGCACTCAGGCTTTGACTCCAAAGGTTGGAGCAGAAGTTTGAAATTGAAACAAAAAAAAAAAACAGCAAACCTTACCTATCAGTATTTCATAGCAGCAAAAAGCCGAAAGAAAAGTCATGAAATCATGGACGAGCACATATATTGCACACTTGAAGCTTCACGTACTGCGGCATAATTATAATTATCAACACAAAACGATGAGAAAGTTTGCAAAAAAGAAATGTTGAACGTGACCATTGAATCTATCTATGAATCTATCTATCTTCTCAATAAAATCCAAGGTTGACTCCGAGATCTTCAGTTTTAAACTTCACAAAGCTTAAAATAGCTCGACAAAAAGAATATCAGTGCATACCGGTAGTTCGAGCAATTCAGAACTACTTTATTACTGCCATTTATCATAGTTATTTTCTTTTGGCAAAGTTCAACCAACTACGACACCTGAACTGACTACTACAACTGAGCGTACTACAACATCTGCACCTACAACACTACAGCCTACTACTTCAAGTGAGACAACAACAGCCGAAACAACGTTTACACCTAGCACAGCTGCAACAACAAGCAGCACAAAATCACTCACTACAACTTTCGAGACCACAAAAGGTCGTATTAGTACCCCCTCGCTGACAACCCCAACTGAGAAATCAAGTACTGCTACCTCGCCTCAAAGAACAAGCTCGCCCAATCTAAACCTCGCTACGATCTCGGTTTGCCCAACAAGTGCAGCAGTAGCAGAAAATGCGGCACAAAATCAAGCATCACAAGGTTTGAGCTAAAACCGCAGAGCATGACATAACAATCAGCGGATTTTTATCGTGTGATTGGGCTGCAGAAGTTCCGATTTTTACAGCATGTTGCTTGGTTTTTGTTTATGATTTTTCACCTGGCTTTAATTCTTGGAATTGGCATTACTAGCCTGAGACTAATATAGTAATATCACAACACAAAGCGGACGGGTTTTAATCAAGGTTAAGTTTAACCGGATGAGCTCATTGGTGCGATTTCACTTTTAATCTGGCTATTACAGCCAGGGGTGCCGAAACCCGGGTGGATGGGGGAAATATGCCCCCCAATAACTTGGCTGTATCCCCCCAATAGTTTGAGTATGGTCTACATCTGCATCCCCCCAATAATTGTACATATGAACGTAGGAGGTGTCCACTTGAATTCGGCGACAAAAGCGTGCCATTTTTGATGAAGACCTTTTTTTTGTTGGTCTTCACTTAATTTGCTCACCTGGACAAAATCGTGGTCGAGGTTGATCCCCTCCAATGTTGAAAATAGGGCAAAATTGGAGTAAAATTGCAAATTATCCCCCCCAATGCTCAACAAAGATCGGCAACCATGATTACAGCTATTAGTTCAAGCAAAGAAATTATGAATAATTTAGATCTATCTAACGCTCTGTAATTTTTTGTTGCACAGTATGTTTAACTTGACAGCGGTTTAGTTTGAATGCACACTTTTCAGCTACTGCTTTACAAAATAGTCTTGCATATACTGTAGTAAAATTTTAACACAATTTCAAATTTTCATAAATTTCATTATCAAGTTTATTTAACTGTAGATTATGAAATTTAAGTAATCTTAAAATAATGTTGAATAATAATTCAATTTTGAAATAATGTTGAAATTTACCTAAACAAGATTATTTTGCAATGCATTTGCTGAAAGTTTTCAAAATTCCTTAAAATTCATAGATTGCTGTTAAATAAACATAGAAAAATTAATAAAATTCATTAAAAGTTTTTAAATGAAAACATTAAAAGCAATCAGTCAAGATCGCTCTTAAATCAATGCTGAAACATTTTTTATCAATATACACCATAAAAAATTAACAGTCAAATGGAGAATGCCCAGCTTTTACGAAAAATGCTTTTTCATCAATTGCAGTATAGATTTTAACTTAAATAACTTAGTAGTTTCTATAAACTAAAGGTGCAAAATGAAGCATTTAACACCCTGGACACCAGGACCCAGATTTAGAACAACCCAAATCCTAAAATATTTGAATCAAGACGATGGTATACTGGTACTGAAAAGCCTCCAGCCTTTGAGCTTTTGATAATTATTTTTGAACAGAAATCTGCTTGTAGCTAACATGATGATTAAATGTTTTATACTAAAAATTAATACTTAGTATTCGCGCTTTGCATGCTGATCCAGGACCAATTAATGACACATATATAAATGCTGTACGATTTTCGGAGGAAAGGAAAAGATTAGCGCTTTGCGTGCTGATGTAAGACCAATTAATGGCACATATAAATGCTGCGCAATTTTCGGAGGATGAGGAAAAGATCTTTAATTTTTACCGACAATATCGGTTGTACAATTTACCGAAGTGTTATGGTCTTAATCCAGTGGTGTGTAAACATCGGGCGTCTGTCTGGTGTTTGACGGTGAAAGACTTATTTTCAAGCCGCGGATTTTTAGCCTGAATGTTAACACTAATTTAAAACCAGAGCATGTAAAAGTTGTAAAGGTTAGAATTTAAAAACTGCAAACATCGACTTGTCAGAGAAGAAACTTTCCTAAAATCCTGAATTCACGTTTGGATTCATTGTGATCAATAAGTTGTATTTTATACTGAGCATTATGCAATGAGCACACACCAGTATTCGATGCCTTTTGTACAGCGCCGATCATTGAAAATGTTCTGCTCGATACGTTCCGCTGTTGCCGGCCCGTAATATAAATGAATAGAACCCAATATTCCCTATATTTTTTGTGGTCTGTGTGCGCAGTAATTTTGGCGTGTGCGCACTTTTTCTGGGAATTCCCCAGAATTAAAGCGGTTTTTGTGTCCGAAACTAGGGAAAGACCAAAAAAATCGAATAAATAAAAAAAAGGTCCGCACCCAAAAATGGAGCGGTTTTTGTGCCCGAAAAGTTTATTGTCTGTCTTATTATTGTAATTTAATGTACAACAACAATAGGTCTGTGCGCAGCAAATTTATGCCTGTGCGCAGTATCTGAAATCTGTGTGCGCGCGCACACACGCACAGCAGCGTAGCGGGAACACTGATAGAAACTCTTACTGAAATAGTAGCATAGTAGACTCCATAGGTGGGCACTAGTCCGTTAATCGTTAATCCGTTAATAACGAAGCTAAATTTTTCATTAACTCGTTAATCCGTTAAACAGTTTTTTCATGTTAACGGACTAAATTAACTTCTGTTAAGTTCTGTTAAAGAACTAAATTAACTTCCGTTAAGTTCTGCTAACTTTCGTTGAGGTTTTATCGTTAATATCTTGCACCATTCATTCATCGTACCGGTACAAATCAGCTTGCACTGGTAACACTTGCTGCGTATTAGCACGAGTTTTAAAGAAGAAAGCTCAGAAAGGAGCTCTTTTATGTGGCAAATAATAAGCTGCAGCCTCATAGGTCTATTAATTTTCGCTGTTCACAGTTTCCAAAGGTTTTCCAATCGCAGCTTCGTTAGTGCATTTGAACTTAGTTTTATCTTGAAATTAGATTAGACTGTAAAATGTAACTTCCAAAACACAAAAAGACCACCATAGCAATAAATATTTCCTTGCAATCAACTTAACAGCGTCAATACGTGTTCTAGAAGCGAGTAAATAAAAAGAAATGTAAATTACACGCAAAGTTGAGCTACTGCCCCCGCAACCCTCACAGAAAAGCGGGCAATGAAGAAAGAAGAAGAAGAATTACACGCAAAATGTTAACGAATTAACGGACTTTATTAACTTCCGCTAATTAAAGCTGAAAATAACGGATTAACGTTAACGGAGGTGTGAAGTTTGTTAACGGACTAGTGGTTAACGAAGCTAACGTTTTGCATTAACTTGCCCACCTATGGTAGACTCAGGTTCTGGTCTTCAAAACACTTTGAAATTTGTATGTACAAATAGTTTTTCTGCTTGGCGAAAAGCGAAGCTTAAACCTTTTACTGGTGAAGTAGACAAAAAGAGTGTAGCTGGAAGTCAACGTAAAAGATCCCAGTATTAGCTGTTTCTTAATTACCAAAAATGCAATTCGGTAAACAAGGCTCAGTTTTCCGATTGATTTTTTGATTACAATTCTTATTGGGAGTAGAGTATTTTATTTTATGCATATTTTATTTTCAGCGAATCAAAGTGAATTTTTGATTAAAAATATCCATGCTAAGCTAGCTCAAAAATAAACAGTTAATGGTTACAAAAACCGAGCTCGTTAGAGGACCATCATAAGCAAGACGCTTGTTCAGCTGGAAATCGATTTGATAGTGATGCTATGGGAAATTTAAAAAACCGCTTCCATTCAAACTTCTAGAAAAGAAGAGACAATTTTGTTCAGATTTAACTCAAAGATTTTAAAAAAGAAGCCTTCTTCAAAAATTGGGGTCAACATTACCCTAATATAATGAAGACCAATAAAAAGGTGTTATCAGCTAAACTGAGAGTTATTTTGGTTTCACGAAACTAAACTGAGATGTTTTTTTTCTGACAAAACTGTATGTAAAATGCGACACTAACGCCGTGATTACCATAGCAGAAAACTATGTAAATTTTTTAAGGCAAGACTCGAGCAATTGCTTGTTATCTTTCGGCTACTGTCCTGATTATTTATTAAAATTTTTTACGGGAGATGTTCAAAAGTGCTTTTGTTTCAGATCTGACAGACTCCCGGAGAAAATATGTGGTTGCAATCGTAATTTTAGTCATTTTACTGCTCTTTTCTTCGATAGTGGTTATACAGAATCATTGTTCGATTGGATGGAAAACAAAATTTATCAGAACAAGTAAGTATCTGCGAAAAATGTGAATCAAATCTCAACGTTAAAAGTTTGGTTCTCTTTTAGCCTTCAAATCAATTCAAAATCAAATCTTTCATTATACTTGCTGCATTACGCTGAAGCGTGTAACGAGTTGGCGGAGCCCATCTCCGCGTCATTGCGCTGGCGGGCAACTCAGCTCCTTGCAAAGATATGTCGCAGCGGTGGCGAGCTGTTGACAACACTGCGTCCAATTTGACCTACCCGAGATTTAAACCTCAAACCTTCCCCTTTAGACACGAATGCGTTACCGCTCGACCTACTGCCCGATTCTAGCTAAAGGGATACGAAAAAAAGCATCACTTTTCTTTGGTAAAAATGGCAAACTGATTTTGATCAAAAACAACTTAGTCTTAAAAGATTTAGATTCGGAATTACACTATATGACTATTTGAACACGTCTATATTAAACTTTAGCCCCCAGAAGAGCCCTAACGGTCGAAACAGACTACTGGGGCATGATTAATTGTGGTGGTCAGTAACTATAGTTAGTAGTCTTAAAAGACGTAATTTTTATATTCAAACGTGTGGAGCATTGTGTGTAGTTAATCACCAACAAAATTGGTTACGACAAAAGCCTTAATTTTGAACTGATTACTAGAAAAAAAAAAAAAACGAAAAATGTAAGGATAAACAATTTCGTGACATTACCGGCATTAAACGTATGGTTTTCAACAAGATAGCAACCTCAAAATAACCTAAAATTAAAAAAAAATTACATCTCTTTAAGTTACGTTTTTCATGGGTATGCATTGAAATACTGTAAGGTTTATTTGTGCATAACAACTTTTTCTTCAATGCACTTTTTGCTTTTTTTTGCCTTAATTGCTTTTTTTCTGCAGGTAAACGGTGTTTGACAAGATATGGTTTATTTTTTTGGTCAAGCTTTCGTGCTCCTTGCTGTGAGTTTTGTTTTGGTTGTGTTTTAAAATATTTTACATTTCGTCACCAGAGAAGCACCTATTTTTTGTTGGAGTCAGATGCGCAGCCAAAGGGGTTGTTGGTGTAGTGGCTACGGGAGACTTCAACTAAGGGGGCTGAAGTCTCCCTCAGCCCATGGAGTCACTGGAAAATTTAAGCCAAATAGGCAAACTTTTAAATATATTTTGATTTGACCAATAAGTACGGCAGAGCTGCTGATCAACTTAATTCTTTTAAACAACTGTCAAATATTAGCATTTTGGCTCTTTCAAATAGCTCTCAAAACGTGAGCAAAATCATATAAATGGCGTTGAAACAGTAATTTTCCGAAACATTTACAGAAATTGCCCAGCAGACCTCTTTTGTGATATACATGAAATGCTTCAGTTTGTTCATCAATGCTTCGAGTAAATGATTTTTTCTTACATAAAAATTATGGTTTTTGAATCAAGCCTCCCCCTTAACCAAATGCTGGTTGGGATAGTTAGACAGACACAGATAGATTGCTAGGGGTTTATACTAATGGATGAAACAGTTAAGCAAGTTATGACAAGCATGAAGCTATCCATACCAATATTTACTGTAAAATTTTGGTCAAATTCAAAATCTATCTAAAGTTTAAAGGGGGTTAAGCATCTAGCTGGGATTATGTGCAAAAAATGAACTAACATCTAAAACATTTTTTCACTAAATTTCAGCTTTCTCCGATCTATCGTTTTTGAGATATTTGATTTCAAACTTGGGATATCGCCCCAAGAGTGTTGCCATTTGAGATCTAATTTTCTAGGAATTGGGATATACTATTTAAATTGTAAAAGTATTTCTGTTCTAACACTTATTCTTGCTTAGCCTTTGCCTTCAGGAGCTTTTCAACCAATGTGAAAGATTACAATAAACATCATTATAGGAAAAAATAAAATTTTAACTGGCAACACTGTTGGGAAGATCTCCGTACTTGAAATAAAAAATCTCAGAAGCAATTAGTCGAAGGCTGGTGGAATTTGGTGAAGATATGTTTCAGAGTACTCCGTATCTTTTCTACACAATCCTAGCTGGATGCTTCTTCCCCTTTGTTTTCTTTACCACATGAGATTAGCTCAGTCGCGGTAGACAATAGAGCGTCAAGTTGTAATCTGAAAGATTGCTGGCGTTTGATTCGGGAACCATATTTTGATGCATAGTGACGTCCTTCGGGAAGATGCTTAACGCTTATTTTCGATTGGAGTAAAGCAGTTGAGGTGGGCTGCTGGCCCAGATTGGCGAAGGAATTGCAAACAGAACCCCAAAAAGCTGCTTCATTGATAAGCTGTAGACCTATACTTCATTTGCATGAACTAAAAGTGTCAAACGCTCTTCGCTTCACCGAATTGTTCGGCTTTATAATTTTATACTATTTCTTACAGCGGAAGAAACTCCGGAAAAAAACTGCAACAATGATAACAGCGAGATGAATAAAATTGAATTTAAGAAAGAGGTCGTGGCATTCACCAGCATAATTTCTGATGAAAACAGTAACGAAACGTTGATGAACGAAGAAACAAAAATTCAAAGCAAGTCGATAATTTTAGAAGAAAAAGGGAGTATAACGCAAGAAATAGTGACACCCATCAATCCTGATCAAAACAGTCTGGATAATTTGATACTAAATGAAGAAATTGAAAAATCAGATCATTTTGAAGATATGGCATAAAGCAATAAAATATAATTTACAAAAAAAATTTTATCAACGCTCAAATCCAGTAATAATGCAGTGCGATTCACAAATTCCTTTTAGTTATTGTTCTTATTTGAGTTGACATTTAAATTATAAGCGTTTTTTCCGTTTTAGTTTATTTTTTTGTTAATTTGTTAAATAGTCAAAATTATCATTGGTCCAGCCATACGGGAAATCTTTGGGTTTTTATTTTGTACTTTATCAATGTTTTTGTTTGTGGTGATAACAGCAGTTCTACTCCAAAAGTTAATCCACAAAAACTTTTTTAATTTTGACTTTGCTTCTATCTTTTACGATTTCAAAATTTACGTATTTATTTTGCCACCTAAAACTCTGAGTTCAGTAATTGCTAAGTTATTAGGATTTAATATGATAGGTGTAGTGTGCTTTGCTGTGATGGTGTATTTGTGTCTTTCTATCCTGTGCCAGTAATTGTGTGTCAGAGCGTTGAAGACATTACTATTTATGTAATTCCGCGCACAATTAAATTTTACTGTCTATTTTTCTACGGAATCACCTTTTGGTTCGTATTCGAAAATACTGTAGAACCAAAAAATAAAAATATAAAACGCGACAAAACGAACCAAAAATTCCGGAAAAATGGTCTAGAAAAAAGGTTGAAAAGTTTCGAACGTGGGCCTGTAAGAGATATCAGAATCATTCTCATCCTTTAAGATTTTACAAAAATAAGAATCACAAGTCCAAAAAAAAGATAAGCTGGTTTATGTTCTTTGCCCACCAAAAGGTGCGGCGTAATAATAAATCTAATAAATATTTTTTAAACTATTAATGATGTTGTTTTGATTTTCTGCAAAAAAACTTTTTCCTGCTCGGGTACAAATTTGTATAGGGGAGAAAGCGCCACCGTTTTCTTGTGACATGAGGAAAAAGACCCTAAAATTAACAAACAACGACGTGAAAGTTTTTAATAAACAAAAAAAATGACGTCAGGCTGTTGTTTTTTTTTTTTCAATTTTTTGGCTCAAAGCCAGTAAACGTGCTGTGTCGGAGTTATTTCTTTATGCATTACAGTATGTTTGTATTTGAACATTTATTTGAATTCGAAAATTATGTATTTTATCTGTCCTAACTTAAAATAGGTTAAATTCTAAAGTCTTTTCGATTATTATTGGATTTGCCTCTTTTTACAACCGTTTTGAGAAGCTATTTCGAGACTTGGAGTTCGAAAATTACCAACAAACTTTTCGTATTGCTCGTAAATTGTTTTCGAAACAACATAACGCAAAGTGCAAATTTGGGAAGCAGTTATTATAATGCATTGCAAAAACCTGATTTGATAATTAATGAGGTACAGCTCGAAATCGGTTTTGTTGAAGAAATGAGAACTACAGTATTTGAGGCAATAAAGAGGTGTTCCAAACCTTTTTCCATATTTTCCTTTATTCGCGAAAATAGGTTTTAATCCGTTTGACTACGTATATTGGCAACCCAGCATTTCGCAATTTTGTGACATCACAAAAGGCGTACTGTAGATTGGTACTGATAGTCTAGACCTATATAAGTTCTCGTAGCAGTAGCCAAATTTTCATTTTTGGCAATACGCTACTCAGTACTCACAATTTTCTTAGTCTGCGAGAATTTTTGCAAAATTTTATCGTTTCTGATGCCACAAAATTGCGAAATGCAGGGTTGCCAATATACGGAGTCAAACGGATTAAATCGTATTTTCGCGAATAAAGGAAATTGTGGAAAAAGGTTTCGGGCACCCCTCGATTACCTTAAGTAGTTCTCGTTTCTTCAATAAAACCGATTTCGAGCAGTATCTCTTTAATGCTCAGCTAACAATGACCATATCAAACTTAATTAACTGAATATAACACCTTTAGTTTTTAATTTTACTAGTTTTCTTTGCTCTTTTTTTCAGCATTGTTGTCATGGTTTTGGCTTGTTTTCGAGTTTTATTTTATAACTTTATTGAAATAGCAGTGGCATTTTTTACTTTGACCACTTAACATTGTTGGTATCCACTGCCTTTTCCTGGGCCTTTTTTTCTTGCTTGTTTTGTTATTTTATTTACATCTTGCCGATATGTTGTGATTGCTTAATCAAAATTGTTTAATGACAGGATTACCACGGGACACTTTTACCTGGATTTCTAAATACAGAAAATTACTTTTGCTTAGATAAACTTTCAACAATTCCATAGTATCTCAGGCAAAAACTAAATTTTATACTTTTGTAAAAAAGAAAAAAAAAGCTTTTGTACTTTTTACAATAGATATTAAGCAATACTGCAATTTGCTGTAAAAAACTCACCCACCCATAGATATTTGTAATGCTCTTTAAAACATTAAAACGTTTTTCAAATTTGTAAAAAATGTTCAGTTTTTTAAAGAGGGTTATAATTTGAAATTGTAGAATGCCTATGAAGGCTGGAGTATCTTAAAAATCCCATCATGTGCACACAATCACATTTTAGTCTTTATGTTTTTCTTGCCACGTTTTGATGTTTTTTTTTTTAATGTTTCTATTAATGTTTTCTTGAATGTTTTTATGGAATAAGATCTGTGCCTTTAACTCGCAGAAATGTTTTCAATACGCTATTTTCAAGAATAAAAGGTATCGTCTTTCCTATCAGCTAGCACACTATGCAGTCACCCATCCTAACCACGTTGGGCGTTGGCAATGTTCATTTCTGGCGCTCCAAGCTGCATGAAAATTAAAATTCGCATACATAAGCCGCTCTTTCTTTGCTGAATAGAATCAATGATGACGCAATATCATCTTGCCGACCTATCAAACAATAGGCTAGTGAATATAAACTGAAATAGGCTAATTAAATCTTCGTTTGTGATTGTAAACTTACTCGCGCCAATCGCCATTTCGGTAACACTTCAACAAAACGAAAAGATAATCTCTGCAGAGCATACAGCTGTTACAGAGAATCGTTTGACCCATATAGCTAGTGAATGGCAAACACTGCGCTCGAATTAACTAATCCAGGAATTTAGCCTCAGATTCATGCCAAGTTATGTCTCAGAATTGCTAGAAGTGAAAGTACATTTATTCGATGAACTTGCCGGCGTTGATAGCCTATGTAAAGTTCGTCTCAAAAGGACGCGCCCCAATGCGGTCGACCAGCTCGGTTGAATAACCTATCGACCTACTCTCTGGGTTGACTTATTAACCCATATATCCAATTGCACCTCCACTTGTGGCTACGTCGGAGCTGACGCCACATCATCCCCACCCTTTACGTTGGCGACGGCACATCCACGTCTCCAACCAGCGCAAGGGAAAGCGCGTCCACCACTCCAACGTTCTGGCGTGCTTGCCACTGTAACGTTCGTGTCAAAAGGACGCTCCACACAATGCGGTCGATCGGATCGGTTGAACAACCTATCGAGTTAATCTCTGGGTAGACTTATTATTAAGCCATATATCCAAATGCACTTCCACTTGTGGCTACGTTGGAGCTGACCCTACAGGTATATTGCTACCTGTAAGACATAAGTACCTGGTACGGTAAAAGGAACGTAGTGTTCAAAGCGAATGACTCCGGTTTTATAAAAGAGGTTGAATTCAACAGCATCAAAAATTTGAAATGTAATATAAATTTTTTTAAGTTAGCCTGTATATGAAGCATAGGCGTAGCCAGGGGGGGCAAGGGCCCGCCCCTTTCCATTAAAATTCGACAAATGATAAAAAATTATGACAACATAGCCTAACGACGTTTAATTGCAGTTTTTTCAGTAATTACGCATTAACAGAAATTAACAATAATACTAATGACGATGAGGGAGTCCCTAACTAACAACCAGGAGGCCCTGGGGCCCCAAACCGACAACCGGAGGGCTCCGCGGCCTCTAACTGAAGAACAAGGGATCCCTGGGGCCTCTAACTGACGACCAAAGGCCCCAGGGCCATAAATAACAACCAGGGGATTCGAGGTCCCTAACCGACTACCAGGGGGCCCCAGGACTCCTAACGGACTACCAGGAGCCCTGGGGCCTCTAACTCACAACCAGGGAGCCTCATGGCCCCTACCCGAAAACCAGAGGGCCCCAGGACCCCTAACTGAGAAACAGGGGGCCCTTTGGGCCCCTAACTGACAACCAGGGGCCCCCAGGGCCATAATTAACAATCAGGGTGCTTTGGGGACTTTAATTGTCAACCAAGAGGCCCCCAGGACCCCTAACTAACAACCAGGAGTCTTTGGGGTTCCTAACCAATAACCAGGGGGCTCCGTTGCCCCTAATTTACAACCAGGGGGACCTGGAGCACCTAACCGACAACCAGGGGGCCCTCGGGCCTTTAATTGACAACCAGGGGCCCCCTGAAGATGCTGACTGACGACCAAGGGTCCCGGGCTAGGGGCCCCTTATTTCAAATTTTTTACAATTTGTATTCAAAACCTCTAAAAAATCAAAGAGTTTTGTTCTAAAAGTCGCAACCCCAGACCCTCGTTTAACGTTCTTATGAACTTAATGTTATAACACAGTCGTTAATGCAAACCCCCCAATTGAAACACTACCAATGATACATATAATGAGAGCATAGCCAGTATCTTGTGCTTGTCTGGAATTGCAGTTTCTTTAATTTAGGATTTACGCGTACAAAAGAAGTAATAATAACGACGACCACGTGTCCTTGTCATAATATTATAATGCAATTTTTGAAGGTTTCAAAAAACTGTAAAGTGACTTGACTCGAGTCCTCCACGTTTTGGAAAAAAAGTTATTTCAATTTTGCTTTAAATGTTTTTTTTTTAAGAAAGAACTTAAGGGGGCGGTCTTATTTCAAAATCATAGGCGTAGCCAGGGGGGTAGCCTAGGGGTCCGGTCCGCCTCAATCAAAATTCCGCCAATGACATAGTTGACAAAAAAGCCTTGTTTCTTCATTTTCAGTTTCTTTTTGCATCTTAGCGTACAGCAGTTCACGCGTACAACAGGAAAGAACAATAAATAATATTGACGACCAGGAAGCCCGGCGCATCCGCTTAATTCAATTTTTTTTTTCAACCGATTTAAACGTATAACCAGGGTGAAATCAAGAGTTTTTGTCCTAAAAATTGATACCTCAGGCCCTCATGTAAACTTTTTATGAACGTAATGCAATAACCAGCGCCGTATTTGGCATGTGGCACATCCAGAGCTCCGCCCTCAGATAGTAGGACGTTTTTTGGTCTTCACTTATTATTAGCAGGAAGATGTAGCAAAAATCCCCTAAGAGCCAGGGGCCCCGCACAATGTAAATTCGGCCCGGGAATAACATGTTTAGTAATGTGCAATCATCGATTGTACCATTTTTCAATAACGATTCACCTCCACCTCGCCAGTTTTTACGCACAAAATTCTTAAAAAAACTAGGTAGAGAAAATGCTGATTGAACAAATTATTGAATTTCAATTGAGGGGGCTTAAGCCCCCTGGCCATACATGTACTCCTATAACTGGTTAACATCATGACAAAACAAAAATCCCTAAGGAAAATCTTCGAGTAAATTATTATTTACTGCTAAAATCTTGCAGAAGGCTATATGCTGTACTTCTCCCTACATGGACCAATATCACTTACAATTAAAATTTTACACCATAATGCAAGAGTTTAAATGTGTTTTGGACTTTAATTGTAAGAAAAAGAGAGATTAAACAATTAAATTTTTTCGATTGACTTTCAAATGTTGAAAATTTAGTTCTTTCAAATGGCTATGAACACGTGCGAAATGTGATCTAATAGGATTAAAATAGCGTTTTTTTTCCAAAAACTAAAAAATCGCCAAGCGGCTGGGGGCTTTGCCCCCAGACCCCCATAGCAACCGGCAGCTGGGGGCTCCGCTCCGCCCCCACACCCCCGTCTGTAATACGTTTGAGTACAGTAGGTTACTTAACAGAGGTGGAGTCCTCGAGAACACATTTTGAAGTCCTTGGCCTTGGCCTAGAAGGTCAAGTCCTTGGCCTTGGCTTTGGCCTCGAAGCCTCATGTCCTCGAAAATTGCCCTGTCCTCGGCTCGAAAACGGCACTATTTTTTGAACAGTTGAAATTTCGTCGGAAAACGACAGAAACCTCGTGGAATTTTTGCAAACACCTTTTTTGTTTTCCTCACTTTGAGCATAGGCGTAGCCAAAGGGGGCAAGGGGTCCGCCCCCCAATTGAAATTTCACCAAAAAAGCTTATTGTTTCTTCGGTTTCAGTTTCTTTTTAGCATTTTTCTCTTACAACAGTAACTAACAACACTATTAAAGACCAGGGGCCCGGGAGGCCCCCCTCAATTCGATTGTTGCCAGCCAATTTAAACGTATAACCCAAAAGAAATGAATAATTTTCGTTCTATAGGTTGCTATCTCAGGCCCACATCTAGCCTTTTAATGAACGTAATGCATTAATCAGGGCCGGATTTACATAATATGGCGCAGTACCAGCTAGGGGTACCGCGCTGAAATTGTAAGACTTTTTTTGGTCTTCACTTATATTTGGCAAAAAGATGTTGCGAAGATCTCCAAAGAACTAGGGGCCCAGCGCGATGTAAATTCGGCCCGGCCATAACATGGTTAGTAGGCGTAACCGTCTATAGTACCATTTTTCAATACCAGTTCAGTATTTCGCCTCCAACCTCGCCGGTTTTTATCCACAAAATACTTGAAAAAAAAATTAGCCATGAAAAATGCTCATTGAACAAATCATTGAACATCAGTTGAGGGGGCCTGGGCCTCCTGGCCGAACATGTACTCTTATAACTGGTCATTTTCATGACAAAACAAAAATCTCAAAGGAAAATCTTCGAGTGGATTATTATTTACTGCTAAAACGTTGCAAGAGACAATGCACCTTACTTTCCCCTATCTGGACCAAATCACGTACAATTAAAATTTAACTCCAAAATGCAAGATTTAAAACGTGTTTTGGACTTAAATTGCAAGGAAAAGGAGGATTAAACAATTTAATTTTTTCAATTGGCTTTCAAATATCAAAAATCTAGTGCTTTCGAATGGCTCTGAACACTTGCGAAATGTGATTCAATGGAATTAAAATAGCTTTTTTTACCAAAAAAATTTCAAAAAATCGCCAAGCGGCTGAGGGCTTTGCCCCCAGACTCCCGTCCGAGATACCTTTGACTTACACTACCTTTCTCAACTCGTTTCCAAAGTTAGATATTTACACTTTCAACTATTAGTTTAAGCCCTCTCTTTTTGCAAAATCCTGATTAGGTGCCAGCAGGCAACAATTTCAGATCTTCCATCCTACAATATCTTAGTCCCACAAAAACTTCCTCTTAGGAAAAATTTTGATGACGTCATTGCATGTGATTTGTGGTTTAGGCCTCCCCCGATCAAAAACTCTGGGTACGCCTATGAATTGGAGATCGCCTGAAACAAATTTTTGAAAACCCCTTTTTTTTTTGAGAACACTTGCGGCTGTGCCCTTGGTTCTTGGCGTTGGCCTCGAGCATTCCTGTCCTTGGCCTCGAGAGGGTCTGTCCTCGGAAAGGTTGTCCTTGGCCTTGGATTTTTTTGTGTCCTTGGCCTTGGCCTCGAGCTTTGTGTCCTTGACTCCACCTCTGTTTACTTAACACGTCTCCTAAGTTGGACATTTCTATTTTCTGACTATTAATTTTCGCCCTATCCCTTTACCAAAATCCTCGTTAAGTGCCAACAGGCCACGGCTTCTGATCTTCCATGCTACGAGAACTTTGCCCCATAAAAACTCCCTTTTTTAAAAAATTTGATGACGTCATTGCAGGTGAGTTGTGGTTTGGGCCCACCCCAATCAAAAATCCTGGCTACGTCTACGATATGAAGGGAATTTCAGCATTCCTCGCCACCGATTAAAGAGCTGTGCATTCAAAGGGCTGTTGAGAGAAATTCTGTTCCCGGGTACAAAAACTGAAGAAAAACCAATGTCGCTATCCTCACCAGAAAGCGCTAATTTATCTGTCTGCAGCAAACGTGAAAACCAAAAAAATATCTTCCTTTAAGTTCGACTTCAGATTTTGTGGATTTGCTAACTTTGGGTTAAGTCAAATGGCTAATTTTTTGCTCGCTGGTTCAAGATGAAGACCAAAAAAAAAGGTCTTGATCACACCTACAAAAGCCATAGCTTTCGCTCGAACCACAGGGAGACTTTTGGAGCTACGTACTTGACTTCACTGTGAAATTAACCCATACGAGGTTCCAAGTAGAAAAACGGGTCCTCTGAAACACCCCGGGCCTGCATGGAAGCCTGTATTCATATCCGTTTGGCCACCTGTGAATTCGAAAAAAAGAAGCAACAAATTTTCTGAAAAGTTTATTCTTTTTCTAGTGGTCTTTATCTTCATTTCACATAAATAGGCAATGATTTTTTGATGACAACCATTCTTTTTCTGTATCTACGAATACAGCAAACTTTTTGCGAAGCTCGCGCCCCCTGGCTCAATTTAACTTTTAGCTAAGCCTTTATTTAACGATACCACGGTGCTTATAGGCCATTGTAAGAATTTTCTCAAGACTTTCTTTGACAGTTCTTACTAAATTTGTGGAGATCGAGCATTATTTTGGCAGCAAGTTCTTATTCTATCGTACTGTACCAAGTCAGGAATATGCTCCAAGCTGTCGGATTCGATTTGCATTAGACATTTAGATTAAGCCTAGTTACAAGTAATTACCGTTGTCCACTACCACTATATTACTGTAAGGATTTTATGTTTTTACTTTAAAATTGGCAAAAATTGTATATAAGTAGTAAAATTGTATTAGTGCTAATGAAAATTTGGCGCACAATAGTACGTAATCTTGAGCCAGTTTGGAGCAAGAGAAACTCCAAAATCATCAGCATCATCATCATCATCATATTTATCATCATCATCATCATCAAAATAGCTTTGGCGCGGCGCAAAACCCCTCAACAACTTTAATTAATCATTAATGCTTGGACGGTGGGAATGCGAATTTTATCAATATTTGCGATCCCGAATTGTAAATTTTTTTTTGCTGTAATCAAGTTTTACCAGAGAAACAAGCAAACATTATTTTGGCAGCAAATTTTGACCATCTTTTTCGACGTGGCGCAAAAAATAAAATAGTTCTTGTTTGGTGCAAAACTTCGGCGCAAAGTGTTCGAACGAAATTAGAATTTGACTTGTTCTGTAATTTTCTGTTGATACAGTGGTAATAGTAGTACTACATTGATATTTGGGTAGCAATTAAAACGCCAGCACATTCTAGTACGTCTTTTCGCTATGCCGCTACGTTGCGCCACAGCATAAAAATATATCAGTAGGTTCACTCCAAGCAAAAACCATTGTGACGTGTGTCCGCATTTTTTGAAAGCCAGGTAAAACTTTGGAGTCAAATGAAGTCATAATATTGACATCGGGAGCGGAATCGAATTATACCAAATGATAGCAATTGTTCTTAAATTTTATGAATTTTGTCTCCCCCTTGCGGAGTTAAGTCCTTCCCCTTTTTCAACGGCCCTAAACATTGAAGAGCTACATTTTTCACGACTGTCATGCTCCTGGCGTAACTTGACGTAGCTGTCGTTGTACTTTTCGTATCGAAATAAAATTGGTACCAAGAAATCCGTTTAAGCTCGGGCTTTGAATCGCTCCATTTGTTACGTCACATGTGCATGACGTCACAAAGTCACAAGAGTAAACATAACCTAAAATGGGAACTTTTTGTTCTTTCGGTAACTTTAGTTATGGAGGGTTTTGCTCGCGTTTGACACCCAACACTTTTGTTTTGCCCGAAACTTGCTCTGTATCGTCAACTAGCTTTCCTGCAATTTTTCTTTTAATTGCTCAAGGATTTACGAAAATATTGTTGGTTGTTTCATGACATGGTAGAGTTATAAAGATAAATACAGCATTTAAAGCCTTTGTACTTTAACTGATATAATTTTATTGTCACGTCATTGTCATTAATCTGCGACTTGATTGTTCAGCGTGTGCTCTATATTTACTTCCTGTTATTATTCTGATACTTCTTTTTTGAATTATGTTGAGAAAATGCAACGTAGTTTCTGAAGCACTACCCCAGCTATTTATACAATATTGAAGGTGAGAATACATTAGACTGGCTGGAGTACACCATTTTCATTGTCTGTTTATCGACGTAGTTTCTAATGTGATATGGAGCCCATGAACCTCTTGCAATTTTTGAGCAAATTTGTTTTACTTGATATTTCCAATTTAGTTCGTCGTCTATCAATATACCTAAATATTTCACGTTTGATTTTTGCTTTATTTTATTGTCCTCTATAACTACTTCAAATTCATGTTTGAATTATTTCTTTGTTATTATCATGAATTCTGATTTAGTGTAATTTATTGAGAGTTTGTCAATTCTCATCCAGTTAATTATTTTTTGCATGTTTTCGTTCACTTTTTGTTACAATATTTCAGGTTGGGAATGCGTCAATGTGAGATTACTGTCATCTGCAAATAAATGCACTTTGAAAACAGAAGCCAGGGGTAAATCATTAATGTAAATTGTGAATAGCAGTGGGCCTAGGGTGGATCCCTGAGGAATACTGCAAAACACTTTATTTGTAGTCGATTTAGTGCTCTTCATGGTAGTGTATTGTTGCCTATTCGTTAAGAAACTTTCTATTAATTGTAAGGGTACACTTCTTGTACCATATTTCTCTAACTTTGCGATTAGTATTCTGTGATCAATGGTATCACATGCTTTAGTCAAGTCTAGAAAAATGGAGCACGTTATTACTTCATTTTCTAAGTTTTTAATGAGGTTGTTATATATGTCCACTACAGCATCTGAGGTTAAGCAATTTTTTTGAAATCCGTATTGCTGGAAACTAATTAGGTCATTTTTGATAAAAAATTTGTTGAATTGTTCATGCAAACATTTTTCAAAAATTTTTGCAAACGGGCTCAATATTGAAATCGGTCAATAGTTGGAGCAATTTTCTCTGTTTCCTTTCTTAAATATTGGAACTATTTCAGCGATTTTTAATGCTTGAGGAAAATATCCTTTCTTTATGCAGATGTTAAAAAGTTGTGTTAGTTTTGGAGTGATAACAGTAGCTGCCATTTTATGTATTTTATAGGAATGCCATCGATGCTAGTAGCCTACTCTTGCAAGAATTAAGTCCTCCAATGTGCATTCTTATTTCATCTTCTGCAATTGGTTGGATAAATATAGAGTTAATGTTGCTATGTATCAACGACGTTATGTTAAAATTGCATTGTACTGGTTTAGAAATTTTAGCTCCCAGATTAATACCAACATTGGTGAAATAATTATTTAACATGTTGCTGACACATCGATTTCCATTAGCATAGTCTTCTGTGCCTGTGGTCATTTTATCGGAGATGTTATTACCACGCTGTTTACTCACATTAAAAATGTCGTTAATAGTTTTCCATAGCTTTGCCGTGTTCTATTTATTTTTTCTGATTATATCTTGGTAATGCAGTTTTTTTGCACAATTTTTTAGATGAGTGAGCTTGTTTCTGTACATCTTGTATTCGTCCCTTGTATCCGCACATCTTGTATCATCTTGTCTTGTATCCGTACATCTTGTATCATGTATTCAAATCTGGTAACTCAAAACTGCAAGCTGTGAATTATGGATTCCGTTCAAAACAAAAAGTAAGATCTGAGATTACGCCTAGTTTGACTTTTTTGAATATATTGATTAGGCTGTCAAACATTTTATTTATCGGGTTCTACATTGGCATTAAGATTAGCCTAAGCTATCTATCATATGGTATGTGTGTTGGATGAAGATAAATGTTAATTTAGAAGTTACACAGCAGACTTGAAACATAAAGTTTTTTTTTTCACGACTGTGAGGTAGCACTTACCTCACATATCTGCTATCCCATTAGGCTAGTGTTTTATCAGCATCTAAATTCACATATAGCCTATCCTGGCATCCCACCCGAACCTTCAAACCACACACGAGGGCAATTTCTACACTTGCCATCGTACCCTCTTCTCAGATTACTCTGATCTAAGTCTGACAACAAGGTCACCAGAAAGAGGATTCTCGACCAGTATCACACTGGCACTTCACAGTTCACTTAGCTCAACTGCATTGCGCTAGCATCACTAAGCATGGACACCATATATGACATCACAGTTATGATTTAGTTATGATCTAAGTCATCACATTAGTTATGATTTAAGTTATGATCTAAGTACACCATATATGACATCACATTGTGATAAATTGCTAATACGATGTCATATATGGTGTCCATGCTTAGTGATGCTAGCGCAATGCAGTTGAGCTAAGTGAACTGTGAAGTGCCAGTGTGATACTGGTCGAGAATCCTCTTTCTGGTGACCTTGTTGTCAGACTTAGATCAGAGTAATCTGAGAAGAGGGTACGATGGCAAGTGTAGAAATTGCCCTCGTGTGTGGTTTGAAGGTTCGGGTGGGATGCCAGGATAGGCTATATGTGAATTTAGATGCTGATAAAACACTAGCCTAATGGGATAGCAGATATGTGTGGTAAGTGCTACCTCACAGTCGTGAAAAAAAAAATGTTAATTTGTAATGCATTTGCCTATGATTGTAATTCATATGAAACAGAAGGCCTGGGGATCGATTCATTGGCCAGTGAAATCGAACCGGTATGCAGTGTTGACAATAATTGGAAACCAAATTCAAAATTGTGAATATGATATACCGTACTGTATCTTTGAAGTTGTGTTAGAATTGGCATATTACCTACGTACTTGAATACAATGTGTGAATATTGTGTAGGCTTGTTCTGAGTCTGTTTCTGCTAGCAGTCAAATTTTTGAAATTACAGACCAGGTACCGGTAGATTGTTAATAGACCTACTAACTGTAACAACCTTGTACTGTGTATGGTAGCTCATTATGAATTGTGTATTTTACTAGGTTTGGATTAATTATTCCTAAGAAAAAACCATCATTTTTAAATAAGAAGCCAACCAGCAAGACTCTTCAGCCTCACCTTGCAGCTTTTGATAATGAAGATTCCAGTGATGATGACGGCCAGAAACAAGTTAATTCGCAAATACACAAAGAAGCTTTAAAGAAAATTGTAAAGAAGCAGGTATAAGTTTACTGAATGTTGTAGTATTTTTGCAAATAATAGTGTTGACACGTTGAACTTCATTTTGATCACTTTCAATTAGTTAGCGTAGTTGAAATCTTTGGAGAGCTTTGAAATTTTCAAATGCCTTTTGCCTGTATATACATGATATTATAATGTTAGTATACATGAGACTTTTACAGTCATATTTTTGTGTATGGTACTGTGTATGTTCCTTTTTGGGTTTTGGTGAGGTGCCATGCATTTTTCTATAGCAAGCAAACAATAATAGATTATTCAAAAATGAGTCAGCTTGTGCTCAATAATAACGCTGATTCACTGATAATTGGCTTTTGGGTTACCAAGGTATAGTGTTATTTATACATTGCCTTGTACAGTCTGGAGTTAGTCAATTATAAGATAGTTTTGAATTTAGCCTAATGCATTCAAAACTAATTCCACAGCAGATTTTTGCAACAGCCTTTAAATGATGTACTTAACTTATTTCAAATGATGTACTTGTATACTAACAGCCTTCAAATGATGTATTTTACTTCAAATGATGTATTTCATGCAATGTACTTAACTGTTTATTATGAGCTTTTTTTGCTAGTATATATGGTCTGATTAGTGAATAAACAAACTTATCAAAATGAATGTATTTAGGATCCTAATGAGTCTTTGGAGATTTTTTGTGTTTGTCCTTGCAGGTTTCATGAATCACCTCTACTATTAGAGGTGATCATAAGTCATCATTTGGACTTCTCATGAAACCTGCAGGGAATAGTAAATTAGCATTTTTTGTAATCATGATTTTATATCTTTGTTCCCCAAAAATAAAACTAAATTGAACTGAGTTGTTATTCCAGTCTAACTTCATGATATTTCTTAATTTGATGACCTCCTAAGTTCAGATCAGACCTTTCATTATACTTTCTGTAATACACCAAAGCATGTAACGTGTTTCCAGGGCACATCTCCATGTCATTGTGCTCACGTAACACAGATTTCAAAATGTTACATCAGTGGCGAGCTGTTGGCAAGATTTGAACCACAGACCTCCCGCTCCAAATAGAAACATGTTACCACTCGACCAACTGGCCTGTTATCTCTCAAGTTGAAATTGAATACCCGTAATACATTTGTAGCACTTAATTGTTTTAGACTAAATTGGAGATTCAGAAAGCATTAGAAGAAGATGCAACTGTCTATGAGTATGACAGCATTTATGATGATATGAAAAATAAAGCAAACCAAAAAAACACACCAAAGAGTGTCCAAGCTGCTGACAAACAAAAAAAGGTACCGGTACCTAGACTAGAACTATAATAAATGTATACATTTGTACTGTAGTGGTATTTATTACATAGCAATTTTTATCATTGGTTATTTGATTCCAGCAGCTTATGACCCAGTTTGGCAGCAGAAATTATTGGCCAAGAAGGCTTATTTGATAATGCACCAGTGCTGCATTTAAATTTGATAAATTATAATCTTCTAGAAGCATAAAAAATAATTAATGTTTATTGCTTGCTTTTTCAAATTTTGTGTAATAATAGTTTTTTATCCATTCAGTCATCTCTTTCACTTTTTTGGCTGACTGACTGGTGCCTAAGTTTTTTGAAACAACTGTGCCCAAAGCTGTGAAAATACATTAGTGCACCTTAAATTTTGAACCAATCCCGTTTTCAAGAATACCAGGAAACTACTAAACGTCATTTTTCACAAACTTTTAGACTTGTCAAAAGCTACAGTATGTTTAAATTGGCAAAAAAATATTTGCTGTAATCCACTATACAGATGATTTGCTGACAACAATCGTCTTAGTGGTAGCACTGAAAAACGAATGTCAAAAATTTCGTTTTTCTACTTTTGTTCTCCAGTAAATGTCATTCTTTTACTATTAGTGCTTTTTCGTTTCAAAAGTGGCGCATTCTAATATCTCCAATTTTAGTGCGTGTTTATGAGCATGCGGTGTTATAAGAGACATTTGTAGTCTTCACCATTATGACTTTTTATTATTGTATGTTTTGTTATTCAGCCCAAATACATCAGTAGTCTAATGAAGGCTGCCGAGAAGCGAAATCGTGAACGGCAGAGGATTGAAGAACGGAAGATTGAAAAGGAGAGAGTAAAAGAAGGCGATCAATTTAGTGATAAGCCACAGTTTGTCACATCCGCGTATCGCAAACGAATGCAAGAACGAGAGAAAGAAGAGGAAGAAGAAAGAAGAATGGCTGCGATAGAAGGTAAGGGTTATTGCAACGTTTCAGCTGCCACTTACCCGTGGAAAGCTTTAGAGACCGGATTTACAGTGTACACTGTATTGCACAAGTACGGTACACAGTTTTAAAGGCCTGTGTGGATGTTATAGGGATTCTGATTTGCTGTTGTTTGCAGAATGATGATTTTTCAATTTTGGCGGATCAAATTAGGAAGGCATTGTGTATTTCGGAATACGTGGAAAAAGTTCCTTTATTAAAACGAGTAATTAAAGCATGGGTATTTGACGAACAGGGTAGAAACTAAAAATGGTTTAGAATCTCGACGACTCTTTTCAAAGAAAGGCATTGGATGTTCTTATTCAACTTGTTATAAATATTACTGTATTAGATGCAATGGACGTTCGCAAGCAGAAAGATTTGTCCGGTTTTTATAAACACTTACTACGTCAACAAGTTGGGGAAGAAGTTCAAGCTGATAGGTAAGTAGATCAAATTTAGATTGAAAATTTTCAATAACATTTTGTTGGTCGGGTTTGATTGTTACAGAAATTTTTTTCTGCTTTTTACTAAAATTGTGAAATTGCTGAGAGTTGGTAGTGTAGCTATTGCAGATACTAGTGATGTAGTCAAGACCCTGATGGTCGAGACCAAGACCGAGACTTGGAAAAAATTCGAGTCCAAGACCCGAGACCAAGGCTTAAAGAAATTTTCGAGATCGAGACTCGGTGAGTTTGTTCGAGACCGAGAAGAGACTTCGAGACCCGAGATTTTAGAAGCAAAACTTATTCGTATTGACTATTGACAACTCTTCATGGTTTTTCCTTAAACAAACGGCCAATCGCAATACAGTAGAACGACCATAAACCAAAAAACGAACTTAAGCCACGTGCTATTTACAAGCACATGAAGAGGTCACGGCGTAGCTCAACTGTCAAGCGCCCGTCTTTAAAGTAGAGAAATTGCAGTTCGATGCCAACTGAAACTGGGCAATGCGTTCCTGTGTTCAAACTATCATAATGGTCCAGCTTGCAGTAACTACAGATTAGTAACAGAGCCAAAAGATCTTGAATAGCATATTATTGCAAACAAAAATAATCACGAAACACAACGGAAAAAATTTGTTTAAGTTTCATTACCAAACTGCTCGTGGACCAATCTAGAGGAATTCGATTTCGAAGCGAGTTGCTAAATCAAATTAAAATAAAATCTTTCATTAACTCGCGGCTTAGTGCATGGGCATTGAGCAACACTGCACCAAAGAAACATCGCAGCGGGGCGAGACGTTAGCGACACTGCGTCCGATTTTGACCGGGCCAAGAATCGAAACGCAGACCTCACGCTCCGATGGCGGTGTCTTTAACTACTAGCGCTGACCGTTCGTTTAAATTTAAAATAAAGCGGGCTTGCTAATGCAGTTGCATTCAGATAGTTATTTTAATGACAAAAAGGCTGTGGTGGAATGTGCGATTGTGTTTTCATAAACAAGACATCAAGATGAATGATTCAGTAACCTAGTGGTCCTAGTACACGGCAAACACCGTATTGTATGACAAATACCTGAGTTACGGTATTATTTCTTATCAAGACTTTATTTCTCCGATACCGCCCTGAAAATCTTTTGGGGTCACGCGTCTTCCCCATTTGGTGGCCCATGTTTATACCTCAAGTTTTTTTAATCTTCACTGGACCTAATTGTTACTCCTAATAATTGATATTTACAAAAAAGCAGTGGTAGAGTTGACTGAAGTTCATCATTCTGAGTCTGCAATCTTAACTGTATCATACTACGAAAGATCTGTTCAACAGAATAAGACTGAAAACAATCACTTTGAGGTTTGAGCTGTCCTGATTAACCTTTCTTGACCAAACCTCATCGCACTGCCATGCTACCACCTCAAACTCGGTCCACGTGCAAGGAACCTGAACGAGAAAAAGGTTTAGAGCATTTATGACCAGAAAGCAAAAATGTAGACAGCGGCAATTAGCACCTTCAACAAAGATCAACATCAAATAATACCGCTTAAGCGGCCTCTTCCCCTCCAGACTGTGTTACATCACACCTTTCACAAGTAAATAACAAAGATAATGATGAATAACAGGTCGAGCAGTTTTCTCCCACGGCTCTACCTGAGTTTTTTCGAACCTCAAGTATCTCCCACTGAGTAGCCAATTATCAAAAATTGAGGTTTTATTGCAAAACTTTGTTTCTCACGATCTCAGTTTAAAAACATTGACGGAAAAAAATGAAAATTGACCGGAATGAATAAATAAAGGAGATTGTTGGAAAGCAATTAAAAAGGTGTTAAGACCTAGAAAGTCAATCGAATTTTTGTTTGTGTTGCTTGCATTAAATTCAAAATTTTACTTCTAAGCCTAACCAAGATTTTGAGTCTCGAGACTTCCCATATATCGAGACCAAGACTCGAGATCGAGACTTGAAGTTCAAGTCAGAGACGAGACTTTCAAAAATGTGTCTCGAGACCCGAGACCGGTCTCGAGAACTCCATCACTAGTAGATACGGTAGGCAAATACAACCAAACTTGTGACTAGAGCTCGACTGGTATATCGGCTGATATCAGGGCCAAGCCGATATATCGTATCGGCTATTTTCCACCAAAAAAATATCGGCTTAGCCCAATTACCTTAAACTGTATATTTTTGAGAGCAAGGACGACCGCTCTTGACTATTGATTGCCAAATTGTAGTATTTTCGGTTTGTTTTTATGAAAAACACTGGAGTGTGACTTATGTTTACAACAGTCTTTCTTTGGAGGGAAAATTTCGTAGTTATTAAGTTAATATATTGGCTTTGAAAATTTCCCGAAAATCGATAACGGCTTGAAAAAGTCATATCGGTCGAGCTCTACTTGTGGCAAAACCTAATGTACAATACAGCTCTCCCCAACGAGTAGTTAGTTGACTGGCTGAATTATACAGCTTTTTCATCGTAATCATAACAGTTTTGATCCGGCATCTTCTCCATCAACGGAATTGATCGGACTTTATATGGTCGTTGATTTTACTACGCCTTGCTAGGTCGTTCGATCACTTAAGAGAAAAAAACACTTTTAAGTTATTGTAGTAGATCTGCAGTGCGTCGACCAAGTCTTATGTAGCCTATTAATGATAATAACCTATTCCAGCTGCGATTACTTACCTTGTTGTAGTTCCGTCGATTCGCCTGCTAACGAGACTCCAGTTGCAAACGAAGAAGATAGGGATACCGATCTGTCGTTTTCATCCAGCTCGGAAAGCGAAGAAGAAACGAAAGAAAAGCGAAAGCTCAAAGGCAGAAAAGATAGATCACGTCGCTACGATAGTGATTCTAGTAGTTCCGATGAAAATCATGAACAAAAAACACCGGACTCACGAATCACAAGAGACGATCATTCTCCTCGCCAATCATATGATCGGACTCGTGATCATGATGATCACAAATGGTTGAACGATTCAAATCGGCGTGAATACTACGATCGTGACCGAAGTAGACATGATTTTCATGAACGTGATAGACATCATCAGAAGAGCGACAGAAGTAGTCATGATCACCACGAGCGTGATAGACATAATCACAGAACAAGTGATCGTGACACTAGAAGGCGGCGAAGCCGCGATCGTGACGAACGGCATCAACGCCATGGCTACAGCCCTGAACCGAAGCGCAGTCGCGACTCGCCGGTTGCAAAAGCAGATCGTGATCACAAACATCGTGATACAAACGTGAAAAACGAAACTAGTAATCATCCCAGTGCGGAACACAAAACCGAAAAGGATGAAGTTAAAGTGTCCGAAAAATTTGCGAAGCGAACTACTGCGGAAAGCGCCCAGTCAGCTCGGGAAAGATATTTAGCTCGAAAACGAGCTGCTGGTACAAAACGAGCGCCCGTAGCCTCGGACTCAGATTAAATTCGACAAAATTTATTTTACCATAAAATTCTACCTATATTTCTGTTAATCTTGCTCAAACCGTAATCCTAAAACTAACCCCATATTCAAAGTTTGTTCTTTAAAACGCTAAGCAGAAGTTTGCGGATAAATCTGTTCACATTCAAGTAGTTTTAAGACGTGCTTACTTTTAGTCTTCTTGTAACCTTGTTCAGTTAATTTACTGTTGCCCACTCGTTGACTTTGGGAAGCAGCTATCTTTCAAAACCGTATTTGCGATATCTTCTATTATTTCGCGTTTTTTTGATAGCTAGCGTATTTATTCATGGAAAACAATTACTGTAGTAGTCGAGTTTTTATTTCATACCATCGATGCATTGTTTATTACGTCGTTTCCGAAGCGAATTATTTTTTATCGCGAAGAAAACCAACAAGTGAAAATGGCAGTGATTTTATTTGTTGCTGTTAATTAGCATCCAGTTGACGAATTACAAAATAGCGTAGCAACATCTGGCAGCGTAGTATTTGCGGACTCGTTTGGCGGTGGTGGGGGAGGAGGGGGTGGCGTAAAAGGATGGTAATTGCGGAGTATTCCAGGTCTGACAAATGGCTGAGGTGGGACATTATCCGGGGGTAACGGAGGCGGCGGCGGTGCAGTCACTAAAAAAGTTATTTTGTTTATTAATCCACAATTTGTGAAAGTCTTCAGCACTGTGGGATCAGTCTTAGCTACCACAAAGATAATTTTTAACATGGATTTGCATAACTTAGTGGTATTGCAACCATTGGTGCTATTCAGCCAGTTCGTGCTAAGTGTGAACAACTGAACATCACAATTCATTATTAGAAAAAAATAGAGTTAAATGTAATTGCTTCATCATTACCAACTGTAAATGCATCGCTGTGTCCTTGGGAAAGACACTCTACACATATTTCTCATTGGGGCAAAGCAGTCCACCCGTTGTGATGGTCTAACCTGATGAAAGTCTTGCAAACAGAACCCAACAAAGTGCTCTGCGTTGGTGTGGTTAGACAGACGCAGAGTGCCTGGTTCATACGAACAAGCCATCACCACATGTTATTTATCGTACTGCTACACCAAATCTGGTTTACGGGGAGCAGCCGCAATTCACAAAGTAAACATTTTTTTTTGATTTTCTGAGGGATGTTTACACTGCGATGTTCTCAGCAAAACACCGATTAAGCAACTCAACTTACTTGGAGGTAAATTTGGCGGAGGAGTGTTGCACATTGGGTTAAAAAACTGCTGCATCCCGGTAGGGGGAGGCATATTATTATTCATCATCGACATTGGGGGTGGAGCCATGTAAGAAACTGGAGGCATCGGTCCTGTGTATGCAATGCATATTGATATGAATGCCAATACTGTGGAAGTCCAGTTCGAGCTACTTGCAAGCTATCCAAATAAAGCGTTCGCAATTATTTTATTTACATTACAAATCTGTTTTTTGGCTCAAAAGTTATTTCTTTAGATTGATTGGTGCATCTTTATCTTCCCATCACGAGAAAGCGACGATGCGCTATGCTTTGGACGAATCCGCACCCGCTTAGGAGTTGACCATTTTCCAAGCTTTCCTGTTGACGTTTTGACTTCTTCCCACGTAAATTTGCTGCTTGTTCGAAGCCACCAAGCAGAGACAATTATCGTAAAGCGTCTTATCCAAGGACACAACAACGTGACCAGGGTGCGGATTGAACTCATAATCCTGCGATTAGAGTCGTCGTAAAAACGACGCCTTTACCCATTCGGCCACGCTGCTGACAGATTGGATCACACTTTGTATGCACTACAGTTCATTATCTCAGGAATTGGTCTGTTCTTGCTGGCTCTACCAACACGAAAACATTTTGGATCATTCTAGGCTAGGCGTTTCGGTTAAAAACTACGCATTCTGTGGCTTTTGCCTTTTCAAAAGTTTATTGTTAAATTGCCTCTTGTATCTTACTTGGTGAATTGCAATTTGACAATGGAAAGGCAGCTTGAGGTGGCGGCATTCGTGGATTTGGAAGGCATTCACGATTATTGGCATCTGCAATACCAATAATATTCATCAAAACATTTTTTTTCATTACACATTCAAAAAGAAAATATGGTGACGTACTTCTTCTAGCTGATATTCCATTGAAAGCATTGACCCATGCAGACTGGATATTCTCATCTTCACATTTCATTGGATTCGCATATCTACAAAATTGTTGAAAGTGTTACACATAGATGGTAAGTTAATGCAAAACGTTAGCTTCGTTAACCACTAGTCCGTTAACAAACTTCACACCTCCGTTAACGTTAATCCGTTATTTTTAGCTTTAATCAACGGAAGTTAATAAAGTCCGTTAATTCGTTAACATTTTGCGTGCAACTTACATTTCTTTTTATTCACTGGCTTCTAGAACGCGTATTGACGCTGTTGAGCTGATTGTAAGGAACTATTTATTGCTATAGTGTTTTTTGTGTTTTGCAAGTTACATTTTACAGCCTAATCTAATTTTAAGACAAAAAATAAGTTCAAATTCACTGACGAAGCTGCGATCGGAAAATCTTTGGAAATTGTGAACAGCGATAATTAATAAACCAATGAGGCTGCAGCTTATTATTTGTCACAAAGAAAAGCTCCTTTCTTCGCTTCTATAAAACTTGTGCTAATATATACGCAACATGTGTTACCAGAGCAAACTGGTTTGTACCGGTACGATGAATGAATGGTGCAAGATATTAACGATTAAAACCTTCACGGAAGTTAACAGAACTTAACGGAAGTTAATTTAGTCCGTTAACATGAAAAAACTTTTTAACGGATTAACGCGTTAATGAAAAAGCTAGCTTCGTTGTTAACGATTAACGGACTTATGCCCACCTATGGTTAGACATATATAAATTGCTGAAGTAAGCAGTACCAAAGTTAGAGGGCTGCATATAGCATACAATGTAAAATGGCTGGTGCGAAAAGTCTACTGATCTACTGTACTTTTGTATCTTGTAAATCTATTGTGTTGTTGTTACTACATTTGATATGCATGTGTGAAAGCCATGTGAAAGTGCGAAAGTTTAACTGATCTACTGTACATTTGAATCTTGTACATGTAATGTGTTGCTGTTATCACAATTAAAATGCAAGCGTGAAAGTCATTTGATATCGAGAATCGCCAGAAACCACAAACAAAGCTAAATGGGCTACTTGATATCTGCGTACTGAGTTTCTAAGGATGAGTTGCGGACACCATTTAAACAAAAAAATAGAAACAACACAGCGCTTATATTCGAAATAAACTTGATACAACGATAAAATGGCGACCGAAACCGAGATCTCCCAAATTGTATTTTAGTTTCTATGAAATCCTCCTGTTTGCTGCCCATCACCTCAACATTTATTGCGTCCAACTCATTTGAGCGCTTAAATCATACGAAACAAATAATCGTATTAATGTCCACAATTAACGATCATGCACGGGGGGTTGCGAAGGGACCGTAAGGTCTTTGATTCAAGCAGCATACAATCGTTTCAAGAGGTGTAATGATAATGAGGTAAATATCAAAACAAGGGTACTTGGTATTCTCTGCCGCTATGCAAGCCATTAGGGTTTGCTCAGTTTGGCTGAGTTAGCAGTGCTAAGGGCTGCTGATGAGAACTAAAGCTAGAAACAGCGTTGTCCAAATGTTCAGCTCAGTAAAAGATTGAACGATACTTGGTGTTGATTTTTCGCCTACATGGTCCAGTTTTCAAAAATCGGTTAAAAAAAAAAAAAACTGCAAACCAAACTTACCTTACGCTACGATTTGACCAAACACCTCGGCCTCTTCCCCTGCCCCTGCGAGTTGATGAGCTGTGATTATTTGCATTTGTTGGATCTAAATATTTAATTAGTTCGTTAAACTTCAGATTCAATAAACTTGCTCGCAGACAAAAACTTTTGCTGTAGGCAAAATATTCATCAGCAAGACGCAACTAAATCTTTCATTATACTAGTTGTGTTACGCCGAAGCGGGTATCAAGTTTGTGGGGCCACCTCTGCGTCATTGCGCCCGGAAAACACTGCTGCTTTCGAAGAAATGTAGCAGCGCTGGCGAGCTGTTGGCAACACTGTGTCCGATTCGACCGGCTTGAAACTTGAACTTCAGACCTTCCCGTTCCAGAGACGAATGACCGCTAGATCAACTGACCGGCCAGGTATTCGAGGTGGAACGCGTTCGTCTTTGGAGCGGAAGGTCAGAAGTTCAAATCTCGGGCTGGTTAAATCGAACACAGAATTGCCACCGCTACATTTTGTCGAAAGAAGCTGTGTTACCGGGCGCAATGACGCGGAGTTGGGCCCCGCAAACTCGCTACACGCTTGGGCATAATACAGCGAGTATAAAGAATGACTTGATTTAAGACACAACTATAATAAAGTATAGTTAAACGGACTTGAGTTTCCAACTGAACATAGGACTTCAGTCCAGTTAGATTGGTTAATGCCCGCAGCATAAGGCAAAAATATAGTCATAAGTGTGACAGCACCATTACCGTAAAACATATTCGGCCGTTTTAACTTTTTATTCATAAGTTTGAGGGGAGGCAAACGTATTAAATTTTGAAAATTGATACGTAAAAATTTATAAATTGCCCCTCTATACCTTGACTAATATTTATATTCTACCTTGTATGAGCTATCCGTAAACACTTCAGTGAGAAATAGAATGTATATGCGTATTTTCAAAACTGTGGTAAGTTAAATTATTATCTATTAAAAATGAAGGTGCGTCTTAAGTTTTTTATACAGTTCAAGCTTGTTGTTCCCCCTTCCCCCCCGTTTTGATAAGTCAGTATCAATCGCTAAATAAGAACTAATCAATCACGAGAAAAGAAAAAAATCAAACAATACTTGATGAAACGTCAGGGCTTTGACTTCCATTATTGCGCAGCATTTTGGCTTGTTTATGTTTTCTTTTCGCCTCCCTTTCCTGTTCATCGTCGGAATAATCGAGCATATTGTCAGGAGGCTCTTCGTCGTTGAACCATGATGCATCAGAGCCTTTTAAACTAAAAATACAGCATAGGAAGGTAGGTTTATGTAGTCGTGTAATCTTTAATCACTTCGCTAAATTTGATAGTTTATTTGACTTATATCGGCCAGTTGGTCGAACATTAACGCGTTCGTCTGTGGGTCGGAAAGTCTGAGGTTCAAATCTCAGGCCGGTTAATTGGACAGAGTTGCCAACGGCTCGCCACCGCTGTGTTGCTCGAAAGCAGTGACGCGGAGATGGGCCCGGTCAACTCGTTACAGGCTTCGGCGTAATACAGGGAGAATAATGAAAGATTTGATGTATTCTTTCACTTATGCTTTTACTTTACAAAAAAGATAAAATTCGGGCAACTTTTGGTTGCAAAAAGCTTGGGGTGATTTTTAACGTTAGTTGCATTTATTTTGAAAGTGCCGGAGTCTGAAAACGCAATTAATGGTCAAATATTCCACAGCATCCTTACTTTCGGAGTTGCGCCATAAACACGTAATTAGTTAATGTGTCAACGGTGGGTGCGAAATAGATTTCCTGATCTACTTTCAAATCTTGCAGCGAGTTGGTATCATCGACACATATGACGTAGAAAGGAGAACTGACGGGACCAAACGTATCATAGATCTAACCAAAAAACATCAAAATGTTTTGGACTAAAACTGAAAGAAAAATTGATATCTTATTTTGAATGGTCCGTTTTACCGATCACGCGTAAATACGCATGTTATATGATTGCATGCATTTTGCTTTTTTCTTTTGTTGCATTTACACTGAAAAAGATTTCACCCGTATCAATCAACGCGAGCAAAAACGTGTGATCGGTGAAAGTTGCCAAATTTGAAACCAATTCCATATTGCAAACACATCATACAGTGACGCATAAAAAGCTCACCAACCGTGCTTCTATAACAAAAAGAGAGCTTTTATGCTGCGTAAAGCTTTAGCCAAAATAACCTGAATCTGCTGCAACATTTTTGGCAACATCAAAAGGTTGTTTCTCACAATTACGTTTTTTGGTTCTCAAAAAACGATGTAATAGAATAACTCCTAGTCGCCAGACTTGAGCAAAAATTCTTGAAACACTTAATAGGACGGCCAAAAAAAGTGTCGAAATTATTGCTTGTATAATTGCTTCAGCGATTTAACTTCTTCCAAATATTCTAATTCAACACTCTGAAATGGTTGCTAACGTTCTCGCTAGGCAGATAAAAAATATCGTTGGATTTCAAAACGGTAAACCCCACTTTACAATTAAGTTATCTATGTTAATCGATTAAAATCATTTTCTTACTCGTCCAACAATTGTTTTATCAGCTACAAAGAGCACGCTGTCCAGATTCAATGCAGGCTTTGCCGGAAGAGCTTTTACAACCACTGAAACAAAACGTTTTTAAAAAGTAGTGCAGTAGACCTTTTGACCAAATGGAAGGACAAACTAACAAACTTTCAAAATCAACATGCTTTTCAAGTCAATTGTCCAAAAGAATTAGTTAGCACGAAACCACTGCCACAGTCAAACAAGCAATAAAATTACTGTTAAAACCAATCACTATGTTTCTTCATTGCAGAAATACTGACACTGTTAAATATCATCACGTACTGTAGAAAATGCACAACAGTACATACTTTTTGATCACAATGACAATGACATACACTTGAGCATTATACAGCGTACACAATATTAAGGAATTCAATGTCATCAAAAAGCCCACCAAGTAGGGGTGTTATACTTCGATCAAGCGCAGCAAGAAAATGCATATCAAACGTAATCGCTGCCTAGCTCACAGTATCACTCAAAATCAAGTATTAAACAGTCGGATGATCACTGCAAAACCAGTTTAAAATAAGAAACGTTGATAAAGAATAAACTTACCAACGCTATTTTCAATTAAACTGGTAATTTTTCCAATTGGCTCAAGTCTCACATTGTCCGGTATTGGCAGTTCAACTATGCTCACTCCAGACTGCCTCTAAAAAATATGAATGCATGCTTGACTGTTAAAAAAAATAATGAAATACTCAGCTATGAGTTATTTTCACCTTTGTACGGTTTAGATAATCTTAGCTTTACAGGTCCGAGATTTGCTGATGAGAACAGAAACCACACTGCCCAGCTCTGTCGACTTATGACTAGGAAAACAGGTCAAAAACTGTTACTTAAATAACCATCAAAGCTAAGGCTGGCATTGCTCAAAATATTATGGCACTTTGAACGGTATGACCAAAAGCGTATGGTTTGGAATAAGTGATAAATCCGAAATCAAGAATCTAAGATTTCTGAAATCTAAATCAAAAAGATAAGCTAACAAACTTGCGTCAAAGTACACGAGATTCGATACGAAGCAACAAGAATAAAATAAGCTAGTGAGTTGATCGTGCGGTAATGCATTCGTCTCTTAGAGCAGGAGGTCTGAAGTTCAAATCTCGGGCCGGTCAAATTGGACACAGTGTTGATAACCGCTCGCCACCGCTGCAACATTTCTTCGAAGGAAGCTGTGTTGTTTGGGCGAAATGATGCGGATATGGGCCCCGCCAACTCGTTACACGCTTTGGCATAATACAGCGAGTATAAGATTTGATTTGCTATGAAAATAAATCACAACAACTATCTGTCATTTTGTATAATTATAATGACATGACCCACTTCCTCCCAGGCTCGAATTACTGAACATTCGCATCATCATCAATCATTAATACTGTATCAGATTTACACGGCATAAGCTGCATAGAACAAATTCTTTAAATGAGCTGAACAATAGATAATTGGTTCCTTCTTGCTTGTTAGCGATGCAACTGCAATTTATGGCGAAAACACCCAGTTATAGCATTTCATACTAATTTTGTTTGTCTTTTAAATATCTACCAAGCATGCAAATCTACACATTCTAACTTCAGCAATTTGAAATTCTATTTTCATAGGGGGCTGATTTTGCGGGGTAACCGTCCAACTACTCCCCATTTTCTTCCATATTTCTATCCCAAAATGCTTATTTGTCCTTCATATACTAGATTTTTAACCTAAGCTATTTTAGTCTAGTCAGAAAATGCGTTTACGGTGCCGAAATTTTTTTTTTTTTCATGCATATAGCGATGTCCAGTATAGTCTGAAGTTTTCGGCTAGGGTGGTCCTCACCCCAAAATTCCAGTCCATTGACGTCATAATGACGTCATTTTTACAAAAGTTTGCAAGTTTTTATTTATCTGGTGACTTCTACTTATTCGACTGCTGTGCTGCTTGTGGTTGGAGCAGATGCGTGAAATTGCTCTCAAGTTACAAGTGAGAGTTGGGCAAGACTCAGATATTCTGATGACGTCATATTGTTGATGACGTCATAATCTACACTCTCAAATATCGCAAAAATTGTGAAAAATGGTCATATTGAGTGAACATCAACTCTTATAATTATCGTTCTAATTGGTGTAGAAACTTCAAAATACATTTTAGGAATGCCCAGGTACTAGGGCACATGCAGCATGATTTTCGTTTGTTTTCAAAAACATCTTCGTAAAAAAATATGATTTTAATTTAAGCTACCTGTCTTGCTAAAATCGCTCGTTTTAAGCTGTTTGCTACCATTAGACATGATAAAACAAAATTGATTGTTTTGTTTTCAGCCCGAGCCTTTGTAGAAATTGATTAGTTAATTGAAAGCATGTCAGGGTTACTGATGACGTCATCAATGATGACGTCATATTGTCAAAAAACGCTTTTACAGTTACAGCAATACCATCACACACTGAAATATGAAAACTCATGCTCGATTGAAATAATAATATACTGCTTAACTCCATTGTAAGTTGGAAAAAGTGAAAATCATTATATGGCCCCAGATGTCATCATTTGATGATGTCATATTGTCAAAAAAACGCTTTTATAGTTATTGCAAAACCATCAAATACTGAAATAAAATAATGGAACTCATTCATAAAGTCTTTACGCAATTTTAGTGATGCAATATTTCGTAACGACGCATACACCAAGAAAGTCGGTCGCCTTCCATTAAGTAGGTATCTTGCAGTGAGTGTTCAATCCCTTTGAAATTGCGTTTACTGAGATAATCTGCACTCTTTCTGCAGTCATATAGCGTTGAAAATTATAGTGGTTTAGAATGATAACAACGGGTGTTTAGAGAATAGTTGTGGCTCATATAAAGGAAGTTGTGATTTTCGCTCATCGAAATTTGTGAACGAAGAAGTACAGTGATTGAACCCAATGTAGACTTATACTTAGGTAAACGAGAGCTTACTGTAGATTTTCATTATTTTTTAGTGTTTTGAAGTAGACTATACAGTAAGTAATAGTGTATAATAAGGCATATAGTTAAGAGGCAATTTATAGTGCGATTTTTGCTGGGATACTAAGTTTATACGATGTTGGAGTCATCATCGAAGCGAAAGAAGAGAGAAACAGAACAAAAGTGCATTATTTACGAAAGCAATATAAAGTACTCCGAAACCAATAAGTTTGTTCCGCTCAGTAATGTGAAAGGCAACCCTCAAGAAAAATTAGACTATTTATTGAGCATATGCAGCAATAAAATGAAACAGGCCAACAGCATTTCACTCGCAAGAAAATTAGAAACAATTTTCAAAACTATTCCTAAAACTGTTGATGGATTAGAGTTAGATTAAATTGGCTATCACTCAGAATGTTACAAAAGCTTCACCAAGAATGCAGAAAGATCTAAGGTACAACTTAGCAAATTTTCCTCAACAGCAAAAGCAGCTTGCTCTCCAAGAAAATCTGCACTCTTGGTTCTCTAAACTTGTTTCCTGCGGAATGTATTTTTTGTGATAAGATTCAAAGAAAAGTTAAAGCGAGAACAGAAAATTGTCAAACATTTCCTGTATTCAAAAAGAATAAGAAAGTGAAAGAAGAAAGTTGGCGAGAGATCGAACCCCAAGCAATAAAGATGAACCTTAACACGCTTGTACGTAAAGTTAGAGGAGAAGATCTTTTTGCAAAACGGGCCATGTATCACAAAAGTTGTTTTAAAGAATTTGGTTTAAAATACATAAATTACGTAAAAACTGAAGATAAATCGGTTGAGAGTCCCTCAGACTCTCAATCTGACACTGACTCTGCACACAACCATGCATTTGGTGCTGTAATTGATATGTTGTCGAAAGTTGTCGTTGAAGAAAAACTCGTTACTGTTTATCTGAGTTAAGAATCCTGTATGTTTCGGAACTGGAGAAGTATGGCTGTGTCAATGCTAGTTTGCTCAGTAAAAAACTTAAATCTAAATTGGATAATTGCAGACTGCGAACCTTTTTGGGCTTTTCTCAAATAAATAAATCCGGCTGCATAATTGACTACATTATCTATAACGCCAAATTATCGGTAGAAGATGTCGTTGCAGCATCATATAACTATGGCTATGCAAATGGATGTAATCCGAAAAAAGCTGCTGCATCACTTCATGATTTTATTGCTTCTGAACATGCCAAATGTACGCCCCTCCCTTGGCCTCCAACAGTAGCTGATTTAGAATCGGAGAATTTGCACGATTCTGTTTCTGATGAGATGCTACAGCTTTTCAATATCTTGATCAATGGTGCAGATAATGATGATGCAAACAACTCTGAGTTGGTAGCACCCATATGTCAAGTAAGAAAAGTAATGTAAAACAAGTTAATAATAACAGGGTTATTTGCTTTTAATGTGTAACCAGGCTCTGTGTGTTCCATACATATGAGGATGTGGCGGCTTTTTTAAAATTGCTCTCTACTTCGTTATACCGCCATAGCTTGTACGTATATTACAGTATATATTTGTGCGATTATATCCCAACATACTGCACAGTAACTTGTATACAGATAATTCACGACAAGAATGAGTGGAAATATGTCAATCAAAAATTATTATAAATATATTGTCAATCAATAATTATGCTCTGTGTTTTTTGTTGTTTCTAAGCATGCATTATTAACGTGTATTAAACTGATACTAAATTCACCAACTTTCAGGATGTGAGTCGCGCGGCAACCAAAGGAAAATGGCGGTTTCCAAAGCACGTACTTCTGGCGACAACTCTTAGGCATCTCTACAGGAGCAAGCAATTGATAATGATTATAAACCGCCTGGGACACTGCGAGAGTTACAATTTTTGTTTGGAGTTTGAAATTGCTCTTGATGCTTCTCTTGCTAACAATTCCACGCACATTACCCCCAATATTCTCGTCGGTGAAAGGAATTCCGTATTTCATGTGGAGTGGGACAATTTAAACAAGATGTTGACTAACATTCATGGTAACAGCATTGTCAATAGTACAGGTGGCATAATGATACAAGAAGTAAAAAGTGACTACGTCGCTGACAAAACACAGTCATCAAGAGAGAGCAATCAACAAACAAGCAGCCTCGATTTGTTACTAGATAGCAATACTGATGATTTGCAGCCAGTTCACATTGCTACCCGCAAAGATCCTTCGTTTCCAAAAGAGGCATCTTTCCTCCCGCCTGTTGCTAATGATGTGGAGTACGATCTAGCTTTGAAACGTTATCGCACTTGGATATTAGCTCGAATATTAGGAGGAGGCGAACATGAACAATCAGTTCCAGGTTTTAGTGGATTTACTTCTGCTACAGGTATAAAACCAGAAAGAAAGTCAACAATTGAATATTTTGTTCCCATCGATCATCCATTTACCAGCTATGCAACAATTCGTGAGCTTCTGAAATGATCAGAATTGGCTACCAAGCAACAAAGTAGGGCAAAAATATGTGCTATCCACTTTCGATCTCGGAGGATGTATGAAAGCACTCCCTTTAATTTGGCATAATCCTGATTTATACCAAAACCACGTTGTTTCTCCTGGATCATTTCACACTGTAATGAACTACTTGGGCATCCTTACTAACCGCAAATGCAGTGGTTCAGGATACGCGGAGATTTTAGTAGAATCTGGACTTGTGACTAATGGAAGACTTGACGCCGTACTCAGACGAAAAGCTTATACAAAAGCTTTATTTTGTGTTAAATGTGTTGCTGAAGGATTGGAGCGACTGTTACTTGAAAAGTTTTTCGAAGAAGAATCAATCAATTTCGGCTCATCAAATTTGCAAACGTTTATCGATCATATATCTGGCCAAAATATTACTATGTTACTGGATGATAGTGCTTTCAAAGATCTTCTGGATAAATGGATAAGATACGAAAATGAAGTTAGGAATGGAAAGCTTGGAATAACTGCCCAATATTGGATGCAATTTATTGACCATGCAAGACTGATATTATTGATGCTCTATTCAATAAAAACAAACAATTTGGCCTTGTTTCATAAATGTAACTGCGAGATGGCACCACTGTTTTTTTCCTATGATGCTCCAAATTATTCAAGGTTATTATATTAAAATACGTTGATATAGTTTTTAATTAGTTGTGGGACTGATTTTAAATACTGCAGTATTAAAACTATGTTTTGGTATACCTTTAGTCATACGGTAATTTTTGTAAAGCATAAACTCCATAATGTAAAAATTGGAAATCATATTGTAAAATATCATTTGCATAATTATTTGCGTTGGAAATACAAGTGGTATTAAAGAAAAATAGAAAATGCTTACAATTTATTTTTTCACAGGTACCTAACATGGTATGATACTTTTCTAACCAATATAGATTTGTCTCACCCTGGGGCAAAGGAATTGCTTCAAAATGGAGGTATTGCTATTGCACGATCGTTAATTCCTGCTTCCTTGTGCGCAGTTGATAAAACGATGGAAGAAACCTTCATGAAGTTTGCGAAATCAAAAGGTTAGAAAAGCGACTGAATAAATTGTGCGAAAGTACAGTATGACGTTCGAGGACTCGTACATTGGCCAAAACATTACGCTACTGTATATTTTTTTAACTTTACAGGTGGATTTTTTGGATTGTTCAATAAGTGTGAAACGTACAGAAGATGGTGTAGAACAACTTCGATGAGAGTGCAATGCTTTGAATGCTTACTAGATATTCTTGATCTGAATGACGATCCTGACCGTCGACTTGCTGGAAAACACCGAGATCTGGGACGTACAGAAATTTTGCGATCGGAAACAGCAGTGCAAAGCGTCATATCTGCCATTCAAGGTTTTACGAACCCTTTCAATATTATTGATAAGACACGACTGTATTCGCTGGCTTTGGGAGCACCAGTGCCGGAAGATGTTGCTAGAGATGTTCTTGGAGCTGAAGACGTTGGAAAGGAAGCAAAAATGGCTTTTATTGCTCAAAGAATGGCGAACGGATCATCAAGCATTTCCTTTTTTGACCCGATCAAAAGGAATAAGCTAAAAACGATGGACAGCTGTTCTTCACAAGGAAAGGTAATGCGGAGATATTTGACTTGTTATGATATTGTTGTTGTTGTAGCAGCATATTTATCCTCCTGTCACAAGACAGCACTAATGCGCTAAGTTTTTGGATGAATCCGCACACCATTCCTTGCGATGATTACTTTAAGTGTTTGGAGGAATCTGCATCCTGCTTATATGTTTTTCATTGCTACCGGTATTTTCAATTAAGATATGATACAAATACGAAGTGTTGCCATCATTTTTCACAATATCTATACTTTTTTAGGCAATACAATACAAAGAGCAAGGAGATTTGGCCTTCAAGCTACTGGTTAAATCCCAAATGTTGAAACGCTCTTCACTTGATCTTGATGAGCTGATGCGATATCCATTAACTCCAGTTCCGTACAGTCAAGGAACTGCGGACGGATATTTCAACAAAACAAATAAAGCTGTGATGAAAAACTATCTTGCAAAGCAACTAATTGACACCGAGACCACAACTGAGTATGCGAATGACGTTTTTTTTATTCAAGACGGAAATACGATGTTCCACAGCATGGTAGATATTCCACCAACCTTTAAGGGAATTGCTTTGTGATTACTAGATGCCATGATCAAGCACAAAAAGTTTATCTTTTCAACAGACTGCTACAACCAATTTTCAATTAAGGCACAAGAAAGAATACGCAGAGGAGTTTCACCTAAACATTTGGTTCCTGGACCAGCTACCAAAAAACCTAACGACTTCAAATTGTTTTTGTGCAACGACGAAAACAAGCAGCAATTGTGCAGATTACTTTTAAAAGTGTGGAGCAGTGATGATGCATACTCTCGGATAAACCAATGCGACTCTGCAATGCTTGTGGTTGACGGAAAGTTGTATTCTCTTTCGCCAATTAATGGCAAGGCGAGCCATGATGCTTCAACTTCATCCTATACTTTCAATAACTCGCCAACGTCGCACAATCTTCTTACAGTATAGTATGGCTAGTTTAGTAGCAGGCATACTGAAGCTAGTTTCACTTTTGGGATACGAGATTTATCACAAAATTTGAATGCACTACTCACAAACAATGCAGAGCATATCTACAGTATTTCTGCATTACACCCTACGATGATAAAATAAGTTTTGCTCGAGTTAAATTTTCTTAACTTAGGAATAGTACCCTTTGTGATCCAGTAACTGATTACGAAATGGCTTGATGAACAACTTTTGTTACAGGTTGAAGTCAACGAGATTTTTGAATATTAGTCGAACTAAGAAGAGACAGACACAAGAGTTGTCCTCTATTTGAACTACATTCAAACGCTCGGTTGTGCATCTGTCGTAATTAGAACACCTGACACAGATATTTTGATGATTTTGCTTTTACATGCACACAGATATTCACTTACAATAATCGTGGACATTGGTTATGGAAAAAATCGGCAAAAAATCAACGTCTCGTTTTTGGCAAGAAAGATGGGAGAAAAGTATTGCTCCATGCTTACAGGATTTTACGTGTTCACTGGCGAGGACGTCACGAGTTCTTTTAAAGGATAAGGCAAATTAGGGCCACTCAAAAAATTGAAAAATCCATGCCATCAAGAAGCTTTCAGGTATAACTTTGAAGTTTATTCATTTGTTCGCCAACACAGTAAATCGCAATGCACATACTGTAAGTTATGATGCAAATGAAAACACAGAATTCCTATCTCCAGAACTAAGCTTGGCACCAAATGAGCCTAATACAGTTAAGTAGTTAATCCAAATTATCAATTGCCCTATAAATGTTTAAATGTAAAAAATTGTTTTCAGAAAACTTGGTGATGACTGGGAAGTTTCGAGCGAAATTTGTAAAACACTCGAATCATTCACTTGTCTCATTGTCTGATATACGGAGATCATCAATTGGAATCGTTAAATCTGCTTCGAAGCAAACTGTTGAGAAAGATGGCCGGTGACAATTCAAATTTATTGTCTAATGATAAATTTGATTTGTCCAGACTTCCACCGTGTGTTAGCAATTTGATTCCCCATATATACCAGGTAAATCACCGGCTAGCATTTTATAAACGCACTCATATCCCGATCATTGAGTCTCCCAATCCTTGGGATGATAAGCAAGGTTGGACGAAAAGCCCAAATCAAGTAATGGAACCGATATGGCAGATTGGACCCATTCTACCCAGTAGTTTGGTTGACATTCTTGAGGGCGTACAAAGTGCTGAGGAAGAGTTTACTGAAGTGGAACAATTTGAAGATTACATTGAAGAGAAGGATGATGACAGTCTAATGTAAACATCAAGCAACAAAGATCATCAGCTTCCGTTTGAAGGTTTTCCTTGCAATTATAGTGGTCTACCCTCTTGCTTCGTATTTAGCAACGGATTGCTATAATTACGGTACAACATGACTTCTTCAAATTATGACATCATCAAATGATGGCATTTCGGGTCATGTAATGATTTTCACTTCTTCCAACTTACAATGGAGTTAAGCAGTATATTATTATTTCAATCGAGCATGAGTTTTCATATTTCAGTGTTTGATGGTATTGCTGTAACTGTAAAAGCGTTTTTTGACAATATGACGTCATCAGTAACCCTGACATGCTTACAATTAACTAATCAATTTTTACAAAGACTCGGGCTGAAAACAAAACAATCAATTTTGTTTTATCATGTCTAATGGTAGCAAACAGCTTAAAACGAGCGATTTTAGCAAGACAGGTAGCTTAAATTAAAATCATATTTTTTTACGAAGATGTTTTTGAAAACAAACGAAAATCATGCTGCATGTGCCCTAGTACCTGGGCATTCCTAAAATGTATTTTGAAGTTTCTACACCAATTAGAACGATAATTATAAGAGTTGATGTTCACTCAATATGACCATTTTTCACAATTTTTGCGATATTTGAGAGTGTAGATTATGACGTCATCAACAATATGACGTCATCAGAATATCTGAGTCTTGCCCAACTCTCACTTGTAACTTGAGAGCAATTTCACGCATCTGCTCCAACCACAAGCAGCACAGCAGTCGAATAAGTAGAAGTCACCAGATAAATAAAAACTTGCAAACTTTTGTAAAAATGACGTCATTATGATGTCAATGGACCGGAATTTTGGGGTGAGGACCACCCTAGCCGAAAACTTCAGACTATACTGGACATCGCTATATGCATGAAAAAAAAAAAAATTTCGGCACCGTAAACGCATTTTCTGACTAGACTATTTAAAATTCCTTATCATGGGCAACTCTTCCACCTGCCATTTCTATTTTTAAATAATTTAAATAATCTAATACCTGCCACCTTTAAAACTTTCAGCTGTCTAACATTTAAGGAAACTTTCAGCCGTTTTTCTTCAGTCACATTTTTTGCGAACCATTTGGGGGTGACACCTCCAAAATTCATATGTGTAACAACAGTACACACTACACAGGTAGTCTGTATTAATCTCCCTCTTAAAGGATCTGCCTTTCAACCTCCTTGGAAAGATATTTTTGAATTTTGCTCTCAATATCTTTGATCTCTTTTGGTCCAAACCTTGGTATGTAGCTCGACAGCTGGGTCTACGGGGAGTTTTTTCCTCCACCATTCCTCGAAAAAGGTCTGGTAGCCAACCAACTAATATAATCATTAACCAATTTTAGTTACCTCAGGCAAAATCGAATTTCTAATCGATGGTGGTTTCGGAGCGGCCTTTGATTTAACTTGTTCTGAAATTTCCACCTCCATTCGCGGGGTTTCATCAATAATGAGATCGGTGTTATCTGATTCGGAATCCTCACTGCTTGATGATGAACTATGAGCACAAAACAAGCTTACTTTCGAAGTGTTCATTTTGAAACCCCCTTAAAAATTAGTAAAACGAAAGTATGGTAGAAATCTAGCTTCTTAACAACAAGCAATACAACGCAACTAAGACATGTATGGTGATAGATTTCTCTTACTAATTTTTTTATTTGTCGGACTACCTATACCCAATCTATGCAAGTCGTCTACGGCTCAATTCCTAAAATGGCCAAATCACTAAAAATTTGAAGTTGGGTTTGAAATTAACGATTGCCCGAGGCAAACTGAAATCGCCTCGGGCAAGTTCTTTTTGGCTTAACTTGCCCGATGGGCAAGTTAACAAAATACAGCGTTTCGAACAACATTAAACAAGATAATTTAGAGGCGCAATAGAGGTACGCTTTTGTTGCAACAAAATAAATGTAAATAGAGAAAGTTGTAAATTGCTTGCTTTATTTTAGTTAGCATTATTTGAAATCATCGCAACTAACACTTTGCTTAATCGTACGCACACTCTTAATCGCAATTAACACTTCTTTTTTCGGATGTAGACTTTTCGATACTCAGACGCCTTTAGCAACTTTTTGGAGCAAAATGCTACGTTTTTTCCCACACTTACCGCGTTAACCGCTGTTTCAGATTTAAAAAGTACTACCCCGCGCTACAGGAAGAATTCAAGAATTTTGGAATTTTTTTGTTGTCATTATTTTGATCTTTTAGATCGTATAGCTTTTGCAAAGAATTTCGGCTTTCTAGCTGGCGTATATAGTTTCTAAAATATTTGCAATTTAAAAAGCGTTTGCAACAAAACCGCAGCGTTAATCAATGTCATTATAACGTATTAATTGAAATAATTACAATCAAAGAATCAATTTTTGCTTAATGTATGATTGGAAAAAGTTACTTATTACGTCACGTAACATAAAAAAGAGCACAAAAACTTGATTCTGATGCGCGCATTATGCAAATTCAGTGTCTTTGCCAAGAAGTAGAGTTAATGAATTTTTTTCCAAAGCTAAGCAACCTCAAAACCTATTGTACCTATTTTATGGGGGCAAGTTGAAATTTCCTTGGGCAAGTAGATGACCATCTGCCCGACCTAGTATTTGATATCACTTGCTCCACGGGCAAGTGTTTTTCAAAAAAGTTAATTCCGACCCCGGTGAGGGTTTGACAATCCTTACCAATTTTCGGTTTCTCATTTAATTATTTATTTTCGGTTTCGGTTTTCCTCATAATTGTTATTTCTATTTGGGAAAAATACTGGATAGTAAAAGTAATGAAAACACCTGCAATAGCGGAATAACTTGAAAATTAAAAACGAGAATCAATAACCGAGCACTTTCATTGCCGGAGGTATATATTTAGAGCTTGACTTAAAAGTCAAATTGCTTAAATTTAGCGTAGAATTCTGCATTTGGTCACTACAAATAGAGAATAAAAAATACAACAAAAACAAAGTAACACCTGTTAAACTAACCTCAAACCTACCCCTAAGCTAAGCCCTAATCTTAACTCCTCAAAAAGTTAATGAAAAACACGTGGACCAATGTTCCTAATTTCCTCTCATTCACTTTAACATAAAAAATTTCGGTGAAATAGTCACTTCTGTCTTGTAGAACACTTTTTAAATTGCGTTTCACAGCGACAAATTCTGCACTGCTATAGTATCAGCTTCCATACCTCGATGATGAATCATCAGAGTCGCTTGCACTGTCCAAACTTTCATCTTCACTTTCATTATCAGCAGTATTTGAATCAATATTTTTCGTAGCTTGCGATTCGGATATTGAAACAGCTTCTTGCATTGCAGGTACAAAAGTCTTAGGCCAGTTTTCTGCAAAATAAACTGCATTTAGATCGCTAATTACCAAGTTGCCTTGGCCAGGAGACAGCGACAAAATACAGGGGTGGCCAAAAGTCACCAGAGAGTAAATTTTTGTTTTATTTACTGTCAGGTGACTTTTGGCCACCCCTGTTTCGTGGTCTTCCGAGCAGAGCTTCCAAACGTTGTACTTGAAGCAAATAAGAATTTAAAAAAATCTTTGATTCATTTTTAGTAATATTATTTTTTGGATAAGTTCTACCGTCAAAATCATGCATTAAACATAACTAATGTAATTGTACTTAGTCTGAAGTATTGCTTGAGGGAGAGGTTTAACATTTATTTCGTAACACAATCTTGTTAGGTATGTCAAAGAATGGCATTTTTCTACTTTGTTTGAATTCTCAACCCAATAGTGAGTGCTAGTGTGCTTCACTTGAACTAGTTTGCTTAGACACCAGCAGTGGAGGATATACTTCTAAAGAAACTGGCTAGAAATTCTACCATTAGCTCCATCAAAGTACAATCTCTAGTAGCTGATATCACCACCCAAAACTAATTTCGCACTAAATCGTCCATCTTTTCAAAATCTACTAAAATTAATGGCCAATTTACCTGCAACTTGAGTTTCATTTTCAGTTATTTTAGTTTCATTTTCAGTTATGCCATCATTTTCCAAATTTGATTGATCACTAGTGCTAGGTTGATTTTCTTTCAACTTTTTAGCCTTATCCAACTCTGGAATTAAATACAGTAGATAAAATAAGCCAAGTTGCTATGAGGCTTTCTACGTAACGATCGACCAACCTTTAAAGGCTATGTTATACATTTTTTTAGCAAATTTTGATTTTCAGCAAAATTTAACCCTTTCAGCTAACCTTCTTCGTCGTATATTACACATCAGAAAACGTTGAGGTATCACATTAGGCTCTTTTTTCTAAACATTATAAATTGACAAAAATTTGGTGCGTTAACGTAGTAAGATGGAAACAGTATACCGGTACCCGATTTCTTACCATGTCTTCCTTCATGTTTTTAAAAGTTGTTTCTAGCCCTTACCCGTCCTTAAAGCGTCACGTATTTGGATCATAGGCGTAGCCAGGGGGGGGCCCAGGCCCCCCCCCAATCAAAATACCACGGACGACAAAAAGTTACGACAACACAGCCTAGCGATGTTTAGTTGCAGTTTTTTTTTCAGTAATTTCGCACATAACAGTAATTAACAATAATATTAATGACAAGTGAGTCCTGGGGCCCCCAACTAACAACCAGGGGGCCCTTACTAACAATTAGGGGGCCCCAGGGCCCCTAACTAACAACCAAGGAACCCTTAACCAACAACCAGGGGGCCCCTTAACTGACAACCAAGGGGCCCCAGACTTCTAACCGACAACCAGGGGGCCCTAGGGCCCCTAACCAACAACCAGGGGGCCCCGGAGTGCCTAACTGATGACCAGGGGGCCCCAGGGCCCCTATTTAACAACCAAGGGGCCCCTAACCAACAACCAGGGGGCCCCGGGGCCCCTAATAAACAACCAAGGGGCCCCTAACCAACAACCAGGGGGCCCCGGAGTCCCTAACTGACAACCAGGGGGCCCGGGGCCCCTAACTCACAACCAGGGAGCCCCGGGGCCCCTAATTAACAACCAAGGGGCCCCTAACCAACAACCAGGGGTCCCGGAGTCCCTAACTGACGACCAGGGGGCCCGGGGCCCCTAACTCACAACCAGGGAGCCCCAGCGCCCCTAACTAACAATCAGGGGGCCAGGGGCCCCCTAACCGACAATGAGGAGCCCCGGGGCCCTCTTAACTGGCGACCAGGGGCCCCTAACCAACAACCAGGGGGTCCTGGAGTCCCTAACTTACGACCAGGGGGCCCCTAATTCACGACCAGGGAGCCACAGGGCTTCTAATTAAAAACCAGGGGGCCTGGGCTCCTAACGGACAAGCAAGGGGCTTTGGGGCCTCTAACTGGCAACCAGGGAGCCCAAGGGCCCCTGACTGACGACCAAGGTTCCCGGGCCAGGGGTTCCTTAATGCAAATTTTTAACAATTTATATGCAAAACCTGTGAGAAATCTAAGAGCTTTGACCTAAAAGTTGCCACCCCAGGCCCTCGTTTAACGTTATTATGAACTTAATTATTTACTGCTAAAGTATTGCAGGAGGCAATGTTCGTTACTTCCCCCTATAGACCAAATCACTTACAATTAAAATTTTACACCATAATGCAAGATTCTAAGCGTGTTTTGGGATTTAATTGTAAACAGAGGATTGAACAACTAAATTTTTTCGATTGGCTTTGAAATGTTAAAACTGTAGTTCTTTGAAATGGCTCTAAACTCGTGCAAAATGTGATCCAATGGGATTTAAATAGCTTTTTTTCCAAAAACTTACAAAAATCGCCCAGCGGCTGGGGGCTTTGCCCCCAGACCCCCATAGCCACCGGCGGCTGGGGGCTCTGCCCCCAGACCCCCATCTGCGATACGTTTGAGTACACTAGCTTACTCAACACGTCTTCCAAGTTAGACTTTTTAACAATTAGTTTTCGCCCTCTCCCCTTTACCAAAATCCTGGCTAAGTGCCATCAGGCTACGGCTTCAGATCTTCCATTCTACGATATCTTTGCCCCACAAAAAGTTACTTTTTCGAAAATTTCTGATGACGTCATTGCATGTAATTTGTGGTTTGGGCCCCCCCCAATCAAAAATCCTGGCTACGCCTATGATTTGGATGCCCTTTTATTAATGTTATCAGAAACTCCTGAGCAACTACCTGAATTTTCAATGACTTTCTCTTCTATTGGTTCTGGTAATTTCGCTTCCACACCAGTTTCTAAAATGGTTGTGCCGTTTGCTTGGTTTTCCTTCGCTGGATCATTTTGGTTCAAAACCATATATTGGTCTCCGTCATCTTGTAGTAAAGATGAAGAAATGGTATTTGATATTGCTGGATTCTAAAAAACATCCTAGTGAAGAATCAACAGCGCAATTGCAAAGTACTTTAACAGTATAGTGACGATTACGAAACGTTAGCAGCTAAGATGGGTGGATATCCTGAAATGCTTAAAAATTTAAGCAAGTTTGGTCTTCAAACTATGTCACGCATCAATATTGAATAAAAATTCGCAATTATTAACTAAGAACTGCATCGAACAAAAAACTAGACATCTATAATTCAAACAGCAGGTAGCTAATTTCTTTCCTACCTCATCATGCAATTTAGAAGTCTTTACAGTGTCAGGAAGCTCATTAATAACTTGGATCAATGGCTGGGCATTGGTGCATTTTTTATCATGATTTTCCTGATTCACTGTCTCCATAGTTTCTTCAAACCATTGAAGAAGTTCTTCTCCGTTAACAGGTGGTACTTTATTTTCTTCTTGGTCCATTTTCAATATTTTCACTACGGTTTTTAGGTCAAAAAAGCCAAATTTAGCATAATTGTAAACGACGATGGCTAATTTTAAGCACCTTTGAAAATTTAAGCATCTAAGCACCTGTGAGGTCGTAGGTCTATTGCAATACAAAAATCGACGATTAAGCTGACTAAAAAATCTATACGCACTAGTCAAGAAAACACAATTTGTAGTCTAATTCCTAAAAGCTCTATATTTTTGGAAATTTAACAATTTGGACTACAGCCTATAAATCTGGCATAGCAGGTGTCTAATTGCTCGGAAGAAACTTCGGTACTGTGTTTATGTCTTATACGCAAAATTTTTAGTCAAATATCCGGATCTAAGGTTATTTTCAATTTCATATATTCGGCTTGTATGCAAAAATATGCACTTTTTAGTCATTTTTACCAAAATAGCTAAACTTTTTCGGTCATTCATCAAAATTTTGATTTCGAAACGTTTAATGATCGAAAAAAAGAAACAACTACGAGTACTTACGGTACTTATTCTAGAAATGAGCACACAATGTATTCCATTACAGCATCAATAGCTTTAAGCTTAGACAATATTTTCATTAATTCATTTCTACCATTTTTTATGTATATGGTTTTTGAACACAAACGTAATTTTGTAAAATTCGCACAAGCTAGCAAAATTGATTGATATTTTTTTACGAATTTTTAGATCAATTCACAAATAATTTTGTAAAACATTTCAAAGTTGAACTTAATCTGCGAGAAACAATTTTAAGAAAAATCAATTCAATTGTTGCTATTGGGACGTAAATCGGCATACAAATTATACGAAGCACATTAACAAAGAAGCAAAAAGTACTAACGAAAACTAAAATACACAAGCGGCTAACAAATAAATTAAAATAATGTAAATACAAAATAATAAAGCGTAATAATTGTACACAAGAAGTATATGTAATACGTACTCCTATGCTCATTGTTTATACACCACAATCTAACAATTTACAACTAAATCATACACGTTAAACCCATGCTCATATGTTGAAGTTAAAAATAAAATGTGCAAGAAAACAAGCAATTTACAGCCCATCAGCACATGAATCGCAATGTCGGGGCATCAAGTCGAAGTAATAACTGGATTATTAATAGAAGTATAAGATATCATGAACCCGGAGCAGATAATAGTAAAAATTACATTATTTGAAATGTAGATTCAATTTTGGCGATGGATAGAATAACGTAAAACATTGGTTTCACCATTTGTGTGATATAACTAGTACGCTAACCTGCCACAAAAAATCACAAATTAATAAAATTTCATAACAAAAAAACATAATTTTAGAATTTAGGCTTATTTTGCGACGTTTGGAAAAATTAATACTCGTTTTTTCACTGAAGTTAGTAAGAGACAAAAACAAACTGATTTTAATACCGGTATGGCACGGTTCGTTTAAACATTTAAAACTGAATTAACAGCACACAACGAATGAAATTTTCACTACTTACAAGTTCACCGTGCAAAAGTGATCGACTAAAACTGGAGTGAAAAATGTAAGGCAGTTGGTAAACGAAATATTTGGTAATGTACAGAAACTACTTTCAAGCATACGGTATCAGAATATCGGTATCAAAGTATCTACTACTGAACAGGTGAAATAGGTTAAAAAAAGGTTGAGTTCCTTTTGGCAAAAAACGTAACGTTTATTAATGAAATTAAGCTTGCAATCATGAGTATCACTGCAAATTGGTTAGCTAATGTTGCAATCAATTCAGCACAGACTAACACATTAGCCAACAAAATCTTTTAAATACAGAATTGCAAATAAGAATTACCAAGACTTAATTAAAAGACGTTTTGTTAGAATTGGTAAGCAAACTACATAGCCACTATTCTATACTTAATCAGCAAACACAGTCAACATCCAAAATGTCTGCTTATCGGGTAGCACAAAACACATTAGATATTAAAAAAAATAGCTTGACAATATAGAGTACATCTAGAGTAAAAAATTCTGAAGTACTCTGCTCAGTACCTAACTATAAATTGAGGGTATAATACTGTTATTCTTACCGGAAGATACCGTTCGATAAAAAATGTTGTGATACTGAATGCCATATGAATTGCATATATTTATTATCAAAGAGCACAGCAGGTACTAGTGGAAAACTAAAACACTTGAAACCGAGAATATTTATCAACAAACAATTTAGATTTGTAAAGCAAATGTTCTTGAATAGAAAAGTTTAAGAACTTGAACGATAAATTTATTCAATATCCAAATTATTGAAAAACAGCATTGCTCTGAGTTAATCGCAACGTAAATGCTTGTACCAGCATTGGGCTAACATTTAGTCTGATTCAGCAAAAGTAACGAAGGGGGAAAAGAAAAACCGTACAAGGCCCTTCACTGAGTCATCCATGGCTAATCTGAAAGAGACTTCTACATCTCGTCTGGGAAGATGTTTGAAGGTTTTATCCAAAACAACAAGTTTGTCAGCAAGAACTTCTCCGGAATTTGGAAGCAGAAGGCCCTTGTAGCTGACGTCCATGCCTTTTTTGAGAAGAAAAACCAGTTTCTATAAAAAGACATAATACTTCTGACTCTACTGCCAACTACGAAACATGTTTGGGATAAGTTTAGCGCTTTTGCTCAAATTAATTCCTTGATAAGTTCTGTACAACTCTGCTCTGCTTACTTGAATTATGGCAATAAGAGCAGAGTTTTAGAGAAATTATAGAAGAAAATACGTACTTCAGCTGCGCTATGTTTAGCGTAAACGAAAGTTCGAACACGTTCTAAATAACAGCAGTAAATCTGTCCAAAATTCAAAAGTTTGAAGATGTTTATTATCTTTCCTGATTATTTAAGTAGACAAATGGACGCAATCTACTTTTTAAATTTTGCATTGTATCTTGTAATCATTGAGATAATTAAGCTCAATTTTAATAAACAAATGAACCAAAATCCAAGTATCAAGTCTTACCAAAACAGGGTACAATCATTTCAATGGCCATTATTGCCTAAGAAATCAACACTATTATATCAACAAGTAGTCAATAAGTAATGTCATTACAGTTCGTTTTAACTATACTGCTTTGCCTTTACAACGTAAGTACCATTATTTAACCTACCGGTAGTTCTAGAAAGCATAGGTCTATTACTGGGTTTATTTTTTGCAAAGAAATTCCTGTCCAATGTCGAAATATAGACTTAATTTTTCCGTCGATTACAAATTCATTTTAGTCACTTTTATCATTGCTAAAATGATTTTAGCACTTTAATGCTAAATCTAGCTAAGTTTTAGTCATTTTGACCAAACTGGCTAGCTCTAGGTCTTTCAACCAAACTGATGGTTAATGACCGACAAATGATTGAAAACAAACAAATGTATTGCATACTCAACGAAGATTTTTGAATTGCTACTTACCCTTAATCTGTTTCCTACCACCACTTTAATTTGCACCTTTGAAAACCGTCTATCTTTACTTTCTGCGTGCTTTGCTTTTAGCTCAAAAGATGGGTAGTTTGGATCAGCGTGAGTCATTGTGATCACAAACCCATACTTATTGTAGCGGTCCAAGTGACATTCCCTTTGACTTTTTTCACCAAGCAAGCACAAACGCATATTGTACTCAGATTCTTTGCAAAAAGATTCGTCGCTTAAATACCTTTCTCCATATAAACAACTCATCCAGTTCGCAAGAGAGCTTGGGAGGTAAAGAAGCAGGGACTCAAACTGTAACAAACGCAAGATAGTTTATAAAGTCAACTGTTGAATCGCATGATCTGGGGGGTTACTATGCAAGGATTACGTCGTATGCTCTTTCAAACAAACAAAACTTAACATGTTGTAACTCTTACTAAACATTGCATAATACGGCCCCTGGGTTCAACCTGTATCTCAGTCACGTTGTTGCATTCTCGCCATAAAATCCTTTAAGGAAAATGATGATTGCCCTGCATTGTTGCTTTGAGCAAGCAGCAAATTTAATGGAGAAATCCACCGGAACATTAGACCACCAAAAATTTATAAGCAGATGTGAATTCGTCCAAGCACTAAGTAATTATCGCAATAGGCAACATGCGTATCGTTTAAGCAGCGGATATATTATGTAAAGTGAGAAGGTTTATGCCATCGAAGTCCATGGTTACATTATATTACGCAATCTCATTTTCTGTATGGATTGGCAATTGGGGTTACACATATCTTTGTGATGCACAAAAGCAGCAACAAATACTGTAAAATAACGCCATAAGGGCCAGTTGGAAGTAGAAAATATGACCTTGCTACCTCCTCAAACAAAAACCTTAATATCCTAAAACTACCGAATTACGTAAATTAGATATTGTAACTTTGATGCAAAAATATAACAATTCAAAACTTCCTACAGCATTCGACGGCCAACTTGTAAAAACATTTAAATATTCCTTGTTATTCAACCAAGAGTATTTAAAATCACACAAATTTAGATTTGCCAGGCTTCAAAAGTCATTTAGATATACACAAGCACAAATTTGGAACAACATTGAAAACAAAATAAAACTACAAACCATAAATAAATTCGATAAAAAATATAAAAACTATTTGATTCAAGAATACTAAATTAAAACTCTTGATGCCTTGGCTCATACCACTATAAAAACAAATTATTTAATTTCTAATTCAAAATATTTATAAGTTAGGAGCTGTTTGATTGAAGACCATTATATTCACTTCATAGCTCCGTTGTTAACCAACTTTAAACAATTGGCAATTAAATATTAAGTGTTGTTTTTCATTTTCTTATTTTGCAGCATTGTATTTGTCTTGTTTTTTCTTTATTATTTGTTAGCTAGCAGTAAAACCTATGTCTGTACGCCTAATAGTTCAGAGTCAAGCGCTGTCCTGTGACACAAGAAATGTGGAACTAAAACAACAACAGTATGGTTTTGGTAAGTTCGAAAAAAAATTAACTGCTTTGCAGTTTGAATGAAAATAGTGTAAAAAGTAGTGTACTAAAGAATGTTTCGTTTGGTAACATTGCATGATTGTGTAAATGTAGGCTAATTTGACATCGTGATGAAAATTTAGCGAGATTGTAAATTGTTCTTTTCAACTGAACTAGTGTTCTAGCTGTGAACTTCTATGTCGTGAATGCAATGCAAAAAACGTATGCAGTGACTGCAAGCACATTTAAAACATTCCGAGTTTTTGGCTTAAACTATAACTAAGGGATTGATTGTAACTGAATTGTTTTTGAAACAACAGAGGTAACCTACCTTATTCTCAATAGAAGAAATCGCAATATCTTCAACTGTTCCTGTCCAGTTAATATGATGTCCATTGAGCTGAAAGCAAAGACGTTTGCTTTCAACAGAGCTTGTGTGGTCCGCAGAACAAATTTCATTATAATCTTGCCAGGTTAAAGAAGACTCGTGTATGTGAAGACCAGCTGGTCTATAGAAAGCAGCCATTGCAACCAAACCACCAAAGCAAAAGATGATCAAAACGATTTTAAGGGAAGGACCAAAACAACTCTTCAAATGCTTAAGTTGGGAAATCACACTCTTTTGATGATCCAAGAACTTATAATATATCAGAGGAAATACAATTAAAATCGTCAGACCTGCGGCTTTAAGTACCTGCAGAGTCGTAAGCCATTTCAAAACTGCAAAAATGATAAACAGAAAAGTTGCTGGAATGGAGCAAAAAAGAATAATAGTTCCAATGCCGGCGCGTAACATTCCATACAAGCTTGAACCAAGAAAGAAAAGAGAAAACATTTCCCACCAAACAAGTACATAGAGCATTGGAACAAGACCTCGAAAGAAACCAACACGTAAACATTTGTGACGAGTTTGAAACGGAATAGATAGCAACAAGGAAAAAGCCGAAATACGCAAAACAATAGAAAGACTTAAATGAAACTCAATTTCATTGTAAGATAATACCAATAAGGACCATTTGCTTACTTCATAACCAGATGAGAGTCGCTTAAAACCTTCTAATAAACTAGCAAAGAAATGTAAACCAAAAACGTAAAAAGAATCCTTGCTAAAAGTGCTAAAATATGAGTAAAAACAGGTAGCACAAAGAAGGATGCTAAGTAAAGCCAACTCAGAACTCGGTATAAGCTCAGTGGCTGTTATGGTTATTGATAAGACATTCAAAACGAGAGCTGGAGGAAATGAAATCAAAGGAGATACGTGATTTCGAAAGTAATTATCTCGCGCCTGTTCAACATCAAGAGCAGTATTAACAGCAACAAGCAGTTCGGACCAAGCCACAAACTCTTTAAATCTTTTTTCACCTGAAACATAAAGAAAATTACTGATTTACTATTAGTATCAATTTTCCATCTAAGGTCTTGGTGCGTCAGGTCTTGCACCACACCAAAAGGTGATTTTTCAATAGTAAACTTGTAATGGAAAAGAAGTCAGTATGAATCCAATAAAACTTGGCTAACAGGTTATGTAATTGTTGCCTTACACCTTTCTGTGATAGAATTTTTAAACTCAAATGAAACCATGACTATTTTCTACTGAATAGAACACAAAAAATTAATTGAACAAAATTGTAGATTAAAATACTGCAACTTGGATAGCCCCATGTTCAATGTTAATCAAAACAAATCCAATGGAATAAGACTGTATCACACATTTGCAGCCAGAGTCCATATTAATTTCTAGATTTCAAATTTGCATGACAGTGTTTTTGTAAAATTAAAAGTACCAATTTTTTTCTGAATTGGAAAAAAAAATAATAGCTTGCTTGCTTTTTGGCGTATAAGTTAATAAGTTAAACCTAATCGCTGCTTATCAGCACAGAGACTTAGGAAGAGCTACTAAACTGCTTAAAATGTAAAAAAATGTTGCCCTCTTGAACTGGCAGCATAAGGATGGAGGCTTTCTGATTTTGGTTCGAACTAGCTCAATTGGTAAAGCATTGAACTACCATTAAAGAGTTGTATAGGTCAAATCTTGTTGAACCTTTTAGAATTGCTTGTTTTTGTTCTAATGGCTCTTTTCAAGGCTTTCAAGCTGATAAATTATACGTTGAAAAGCACTCAAATCATTAAACATCTAAAATCTGACCCTTAATGTCAAAAATACTATAATAAAATGGGCAACATCTATTGCAGTAATCAGCAACATGTCACACCAAATTTTACAATCTGATGAACTTCACAAAAACAATCATACCTCTTAAAGATTGCAAAGTTGACACAACCATGACAATAAATGATATACTGAAGAAAAGTAAGGGAAGAAAATACAGAAGAAATTCTACATTAAGAATGTAAGTATACATAAGAAAGGTGATAAGAGTAAAGATCTGATTGGTTGGAACAATACTTTTCAGCCATGAATTTCCATGTTTTGAAGCATATTTCAAAATAAAATCTTTTGTAGAAACAAAAACTTGTAGCTGATATGCCAAAATCTGCAAAATTAGTCAAATGTGAAACTAGTGAAAGCAAGAAACTTTTAACAATTGTAATCACAACAGTCTTACCCATAAAATAAGCTGCTGAACAATTTACAAGAACAGACTCTAACTAAATTTTAAAATCTTTGTTCAAACTTACCACTGAAAGTACGCACAATTTAGTACGTCACATCACAGCGTTTATCAACACTGTCTGTGACAAACTTTTGTTCGAAATTTTATAACCAGAATTAATGCAGAGAGGGATACCAGTAGATGAACATTTTTCTTGATTAACGTTGAACTAAATTCAATTTATTATTGAATCTCGAAAAGACTATAGCAGTCATGTAATTCAGCTGTCACAAAATCAATAATGCAGTAAAGATAGCATATGCAATCCAACAAAACGAATTAAGGAAGTCTATTTACAATACAAGTATGTAATTTTCAAATTCGAGTATTTACAACAAAAATTCAATTTTCTGACCTCCCAATTTACAACATTCAACTTTACTTTTCAAAATCATATTTTAGTTATGGTAGAATAAAAGGATCCCCACCCTTCTATGCAAATTTGCTCAAAATTTTCATATCATTTGAGAGCTCTTCCACTCTAAATTATCTACATGACTAAATCATTCCAAAAATTACATGTCATAATCTGAAGATATTATCATCCTTTTTGGTTCATTTTTGAATTTGAAGTATTTTATGTTTTTAACATTACGGGGTATTCGGGTCCACACTTTGGGCCCTATATATGCTAATGAATTTTGTGAATTGGCTTTTGATGCTATTCTGTATATCAAAATTTATGACCAAAATTAAGAGATGTTATCACATAAATGTGTTGCAACTCCTATTTACTGATACTGTTTCAGTAAGTTTTTTAAAAACTTGGTTGTTCTTACTTTCGCAATTCTGGAAGAATCTTTTGCGACATATACTGGTTCACTACTTTCCTCTTCGTCCTCATCATCTGACTCATCAACAGATTCTTGTGTCACTGGTTTTGAACGAGGCAAGTGTCCAGACATAAAACGCTTATTCAAAGCTTTTAAATCATTTGAGCAGAGGTCATCAACTCCTTTAGCTCTACAATGAACATATCATTACAGATTATAGGCTTCAATATTTTTGATAACCACAAAATTGAGACAGGTGTTAGCACACTATGTAAAGTGACAAAACTTCGGACAACACAGTCTAAATTTGGGCAGCTCTTCCAGTGGTTGGTTTCGAGTTTTAGTATTTATGTTTTTTTTTGAAGGGGTTGTTTTTTTTTTGAAGGGGTTTTTGGAAACTATTTGAACCCTTTCATAAATGAAAAAGATTAAAAAACGTTATACAACCCACTAGGGTCACTGTCCTCAGTATAGTCATTTACTCATTTTACGATTGCCAATAGAAATATGTTTCAATGATTTTTTTTTATCAATACTGTAAATTCAAGATCAACTTTGACTGTATGAGGTTCATCAATGCTGAAAAGCTCCAAGTGCCTTATGTACAACAAAATATACATTAAGCTTTAACAAAATGTTACATACTTCTTCAATTTTTTAATTGCTTTTAACACGAAAGGATGATAGGCAGCTGATTGAACAGCTGGACTCAGCTGATCTAAAAATATACAAAACAAAGCTAATCCACCAGTTCTGAGTTGTAATGAAAAACTGTGACAAAACAAAGTGTTACCAGTACTATACGAAATTGAAAAGCGTATCTTAATTAGGGATTAGGAAGCAAAAACTGTAAAAGGGTACATACGGCTTCCACTTTGACGATTCATATTAAATGTCAAAAATGTAAATGTAGCACAATTTTTTGTAAAATATACAAAAAGTGAATGTTTTATCAATCATCATTTGTAAAGAAACATTTTAACAGCTTGTGGTTCACTTAGATCTGGGACAGTTCCCACCCCTATCAACTCAAAGATGAACCATGTAGCTTAATAACTCATTTTTTAAATTATAAGTTTTAAAAATTCTCAATTTTAGTCCAAAAATTTAAAGACTTTTCAAAAGGTAGAGGTTATTTTTCCTCTAAGAGGCAAAATAGCCCCATGATATTTTGCCATTTGCAGGCAAAATAGTCCTAAACGCTATTTTGTTACAAGTGCTAAAATAACCCTTACCCAAACCCTAACCCAAACTCTAACCCTAAATCCTAACCCTAATCCCAACCTTAACCCTAACCCAAACAGAGGAAGAACCTTATTTAGCCTCTAGAGGCAAAATAGCCACTTCCTTTTCAAAAATATTAAAAAAAAAAAGCTTTGCCCATTTTCTAAAAATCTAGGGCCATACTCATTGTAACATAGCCGGGGAATAAAGTATATCTGATATTAACCAACATACACAAAGTTTCCAGTTCAGGCATTTTAATTTCTTTCATTGCAATAATACATTCTTGAAATGCAAACCGAGGATAGCATCATAATGTCTTTCAAATAAAATTTAATATTGTGTGACTTTTGTTTGCTACAAGAATTATTCCAACATGGTAGTTGGTACTGGTACTATGTATAGCTGTATAATTCTTACAATGTTTTCCTACTTTGCTATACCAAAAATACATGCTCACTAGCAAAATTTTGAAGCAAACCACATCCACAAACAAGTTACTAAATCAAATCTTTCATTATACTCACTGTAATACACCAAAGCATGTAACAAGTTGGCGGGGCCCATTTCCACATCATTCTGCCCAGGCAACAAGTTATTAAAAAAAAAATTATTAAAAGTCATTAAAAAAAAAACGAAATTCTGCAAGTGTGAAAATTTTACCCCAGGCAGCCAGGGCAACCAAATGATAGCCAAGCAAAAATTTGCGCTTAACAGCACTGATGCAGTTGAAGTACGTTATTATCCTGAGCGCTCGAAATCCGCCTCCAGACCCCAAATCATCACTCATTAATTCTAAATTTTGCTGGGTGAATGCTCAGAGAAATTTACATCAACTGAAACATAACGACCATGTGATTGGACTTTTTGCTTTAGGGCCATTCCAAATCTGAATTCCTAACTACACCCAAGTGCTGATCCTTGCGATGACAAACCACCAAATACATAATTTGGTTCTATATATAGGATGTTTTTGAGATGCTAATAACAATCCTGTTTTATCTTAACTTAACTGAAAAAAAATTCTTGCTGAAAAATTTAGAATCAAAAAAATTTTAAGCAAAAACTACCGCTACGTCATCAAATGGTCGAAGCGGAAGCGCTGAAAGTGGAAGCAGAAGTGATTCAAAAATTGCCGCTTCCACATTCCAGACCTTAAAACATTAGAGATTGTAACAAACCTCTTATGAAAGATGTTGCTTGCTTTAATTTGGCACTTTGCGACCATCACAATGAATACGGTACTTTGTTCAATCATACACGCACAATAATTAATTGCAATTAACACTTCTTAATCGCACGCAAATTTTTTGATACTCAGATGTGCTTAGCAACTTTTCGGCACAAAGTGCTATGCCTTTTTTTTCCACGAAAAGTTTTCCTTTGATTGTTGCGTTAACCGTTGTTTCAAACATCTTAAGAACAAATATACCATGCGCTGCATGAAGACAATGTTCCGAATTTTGCAACTTTTTTGTTACAGTATGATTATTTATAATTTTTGCAAAAAATTTCAGCTTTCTAGCTAATGTAGTTTCCAAAACATTGGCGATTAAAAATGCATTGCATTACATCAGACATGCATTTGGAAAAAGTTATTTATTACGTGACCTTACCATAACAATCGCACTCAAAACTTGATTCTTGAAATAGAATACACATAGCCTATTATGCAAATTCAGTGTTTTAATCTAGAACATTTTACAAATTTTTTTCTAAAGGTAAACAGCCTCATAACTTATTGTGCCTATTTTTTTTGGGCAAGTTAAAATTTTCTCAGGCAAGCAGACATTTGATATCACTTGCCCGACGGGAAAGTTATTAAAAAAGTTAATTTTGACCCCTGCAATAGGGTGATCGTAGGATACTATGTACACTACAGTCTGCAGTAACCTGGTAACTGACTAGCCATATATTATACAATATTTCATACCAGTACAGAATTTCTATTTGCCTACCTTTTGATGACTTTAATATTTCTGACAGGTGCTTTGACAGTTGTTCATGTTTCTCTTTTAATTTTTTACCATGTGTTGAGCTTGCAGCATCACTTACAGAAGTAATGCTGCCTTGATTTTCCATTTCTGAATTATCTGATGCAGTTTTCTGGTCTTCAGGTCTTGAGTTTAGCTTTTTGGTCAATCACCGAGTGACACCGACAGCGAGACTAGTCAGACTACCCCACAAAAATGATTAAATGTAGGTCTGTAAACCTACCGGTAGTAATAGTCGCCTAATAGAAAAACAATGGGTAGAGTTACTAATCTACAGCAGCTTACTCTTACCAACCTATACTACCCTGGTAACATTCACAAAACACATGACCTAGTCAGTAGTCGCACCGACGACACCGTGAGACATAAAGTCGTACACAGGTCGAAGTTGAGTGCTGTGGCGCGAAGCAAAACAATCGAGTGTGACGAATTCATGAAATTTTTATGGCAACACTTTTCATTTGTCACGTGGAAACAGGTTGGATTTTTGTATGGTAGGTCGTTCTGCTTCTATGCTTGCTTGGTTAGCCTATTCTAATAGGCTGATAGCCTAAGGTTGCTGTGGGATATCTGAATGCTTAGATTTTGTAAAAACTAGGCCTATGCTAGAGCATGAGCTGCTGCACTAAGCTAGTAATGCAGCGCGCAAGCATTTAGAGCAAATTGGTAAAACATTAAATATCTGTAACTGTAAAGCTTTAGCCTACTGCAAAAAAAGAAAAAAAAAAAGAATTAGAAAAAGCCTTGCTTCTAGTACTTAAGTTTAGAAAGTCAAAGTGGGCTATCGCCTGTTAGGCCTAAGAGTTTTACTATATTTTATGGGAAACGAATTGTTCTCCATTAGAACCGCATCATAAGTGAACTGTTTAGTGTGAAACTCAGTGCTGTAAGCCCAGTGGTTGTATTTTTTTTAGAATAGGGAGAATGAGAGGTACTGTAAAATATAGGCCTACTCGTCATCAAGGAGAACAAATCAAAAACAGAATGGCAAGTCCTCATAAAGCCAATGAAGAGAGGAGGTCAAAAAGCTGTAATCAAGAGCAGCATACCCATAGAGAACATCATCAATATCGAAGAAGTAAAAGTGGTAACCATAATACCAACTGGTAGGCAGTAGGATTTTTTGGTTTTGATATGATACATATTTTAGTTAAATACAAATAGGCTATGGCACCGACAGCTATTTACAGTGCTAGCTAGTACAGTAGAGTGAGATCTGAGATCAAAAGATATAATTCAGACTTATAGCTATGCAGGTTTAGTTGGGCTGCATATAGTAACAGTTCCAATTCCATCATCTACCCAATCCAATTTTGGTAACCCTTCATATCATATATTCAGTCTATCCATTGGTCTATCTTTTTGTCAATTACGTATTGTAAAAATTCTCAGCATCACAGGTCTAGATACATGTTTTTACCAAAGAAAGGGCTGCTTAGGCCTATTCTAGTTGATAGGCAAGTTTAAATTAGCTGCATAAACTATTTCATTTTTGCCAAGTGATGGTATGGGCTACAAAAGCAGACAAATAAAGTAGTATGTTAAACAGCATGCAGAAACAGATAGAGGACTTAGAGAGCCTTGTTTTTCTGTATGTTTAACCAGTCTATTGAGGGATGTCCATTTCCTATTCGAAACTGAATGCAGAATATTAACTCCCGAAGCTTCGAAATGCAATCAATATCGTTTAGTATTAATTATTTACATAGGTGGGCAAGTTAATGCAAAACGTTAGCTTCGTTAACCACTAGCTAGTCCGTAAGCAAACTTCACACCTCCATTAACGTTAATCCGTCATTTTCAGCTTTAATTAACGGAAGTGATTAAAGTCCGTTAATTTATTAATAATTTGAGTGTAATTTACATTTCTTTTTATTCACTCGTTTCTAGAACACGTATTGACGTTGTTGAGCTGATTGTAAGGAAATATCTATTGCTATGGTGGTCTTTTTGTGTTTTGGAAGTTATATTTTACAGTCGAATCTAATTTCAATATAAAAATAAGTTCAAATTCACTAACGAAGCTGCAATCGGAAATCTTTGGAAATCGCAAACGGCGATAATTAAGTATGAGGCTGCAGCTTATTATCTGTCACAAAAAAAGAGCTTTTTTTTGCTTTCTTCCACAAAACTCGTGCGAATACGCAACAAGTGTTACCAGTGCAACCTGGTGTGTGCCGGTACGATGAATTAATGCTGCAAGATATTAACGATAAAAACGTTAACAGAAGTTAAATGAACTTAACAGAAGTTAATTTAGTCCGTTAACATGAAAAAACTTTTTAACGAATTAATGAAAAAGTTAGCTTCGTTATTAACGGATTAACGATTAACGGACTTGTGCCCATCTATGATTATTATTTATCATTGATTGTATATACTGTCTCACTGGCATTATTTATCATTGATAGTACCGCACCGTTCATACTGTCTCACTGGCATTAGTTTCAGCTAGCAAGGTAAAGTTTTTTATCAAACCTACTCAAACATTGTTGAAACTTCTTCTAAAATATTGTTGAGCATTGGTCAAACATTATTGGGGTTATTGTATGCTTTTACCATTTGGAAATAGGCCACTAATTTAGCCTAAAAACGTACTGGTAGTATTATCTTTTCATCAGCTTAAGTTTTTAAAATACAAAACCAACACCAATAAAATTTAATAGTTGTATTTTTTGCAACTTGTAAATTTATGCTCCTTTTAACTATCTTGAACTACCGGTAACACCTGTATGCTATTTTAACTAACATTGCTATTTAACACCTGCCAAACAATCAGTGGTGGGCAAATTACTGCAAAAAAGTTATGAAATCAGCCTACTTCACTAAAAATTACTTTAAAAAAGTAATGAAATTACCGTAGTCGTTACTTCTCAGAAAAAGAAATAAGTAATTTGTCATTACAAATTACTTTGAATGAAACATTTAGCCAAAATGACAGTAGTCTGCCTCAGCTTTTCGAATAAGGCTGTTTGAGAGAAAATGTTGGATCTCATCTATATGATTCTAGCAAGCCCGGCGCACAGGGGGCATTTCAGGGCTGTGCCCCAAATCACTGCTTGTTTCCCCCTCCAAGTGAGGATTGTGCCCCAAAAGAAAGTAAGAGCCTTGGTACCATAAACGTGCATTTCGGGGCCTCAAAATATTGCTTGTCTCCCCCCAAGCGTGAGTAAAGTCTTGTTCGAGGACGAAAAGCACAAGAGAATGCCAAAACAAAGCCTAAGATTTCGCGCAGAAGACCCACCATAACATTCCGTCTCGCGCCACCAAGCTATGAACGTGCCCCCCCCCTGCCCAAGCGAGAATTGAGCTACAAAAAGGAGGCAAAGGGTTCGTATTCACGGGGTGTAATTTGTGATGAAGACCTTTTTTTGGTTTGTTTTGGTCTTTATTCCAGAATTTGAGGAAAAAATTTATCTGTGCCCGCCCAAATATTTTTTCAGCCCCCCAATCACACTACTCTGGCGCCCGACCTGGATTCAAGCTCCATTATGATATGCATAGGCAATCATCAGATGATGACTTTCATTGTGCTGCTTCTTCGACACGGTTCAGCGTTAAAGAAGATGAAGTTTCAATTATTATTTAACCTGAGTGCGTACAGAATCGTTTGACAACTAAGCAGGTTTTGAAGTTCGGGTAGTGTTTTCCGCGGTCAAAGATTATATCATAACTCTTCGGCTGTTGTGGTTTCTGGTGCTCTAAAGAAAGGCCTTTAACACCAACGTTAGGAAGCAAAATCGAGCTACAAAAATTAGAATCTGAGGAAGCATTCTCTTTAACAGCAATTGTGGAATGACAACTTTCAGCAGTTGGTATTGATCTCGAATCCAGCCCTATTCGCATTATAGGCACAAACTGATCCATTTTTTTGTGACAATCTTAATAATAATATCATGCTTTCGGTAATCTTCTCATCGTAATTTCTTTATAAAACTTTTTATTTTAATAGTGATTACCTTTTCGTTACTCATACTATTGTTAAAAGTTTATAAAAAAAAGATGTCAGAAAGCCGTAATTCTAAGATTCTAATTGCTTTCCAGATATTTATCGGTTTAAAAAGTTGATTAGTGGTACAGAACGTGAGAATTGCTTTGATTAAAATTCGAAATTTTCTTCTTTATTGCGCGCTTTTTTGTGAGGTTTGCGGGAGCAGCTACTCAAGATTAAGCCGCCACACTTCGCTGTCTTTCATTACATCTATCATTTAGCTTGGGTGAAGTCCCAAGCGATTCCATCCAAGATCCTTAGTGTAATTGGTCCATCTAATTCTACGTCGTCCAGCTGGTTTTTTCCCATTTGCTTTGGCAAGTAAATCTTGTTTGGGGAGTCTTTCCTGAGGCATTCTGCTTACATGGCCAAACCATCTAAGCTGAGATCTTTCAATTGGGAGGAGTACCGGCTTGATGTTTAGAGATTTTTGTATCTCAGAGCAACGCACCTTGTTAAACAGTGTAACTCCTTCGATTCTTCGTCAAAACCTCATTTCAGACACTTGAACTTGCGATCGCATTCTTCCGGTCATTACCCAAGATTCTAGACCATCGGTGAGAATGGGGACGAAACCTGTTCTGAAAATTGAGAGCTTTGCCTTTTTTGAATTGTATTTGTTATTGTAGTAACGTTTGTTATCTTGGAAAAATAAAAAACAACCGTTACCTCTTTACCTGCATGCTAAAACTTCTAATAATTGTTGTGTTTTGGCAGCAGCAGCTGCAGTAACTTTGGTAGCACTAGCACTTTTATTGCTCAAAGGTGTAAAATAGTTTTGTTCGGAACAAAGATTGGTATCTAAACTTTATACTTTAAGTGTCTTTTCATTAGCATACAGTGAAATTCGGATGTTGGGTTACAAAATGGCGTCTAAGATTAAATTCTTTTGGAACTAAAACCACGCTTCGGCAAACTAAACACAGTACTTTTGAGTTTACAACTGTAAAGAAGTATTTGTTAGTCCGTTTCGAGTTAAACCCACTGCACTCTCTTTTAATGTTTCATATCTTGTTTTCAGTCATCGTGGTGTGCTACACAAGTAACATAACGAACTGCTTGCTGACAAATAAATTGAAAGTAAAAATTCTGGTCAAAAAAGTACACGCCGTTGATTCGGAGTTTTACAAACATACACGAAATTGCATTAGCTATCACATCTCAATGCGACAAATATGAATTGCTAAGAGAGATTATGCTTGATAATTGAGATCACATGAAATCATTCGGAGGACGGCACAAAACGGCTTCGCTGGGCCGTATGTTGTGCTGGCCTGCTCTAGAAAGTCTAGATTATTGAGATCGTCAGATCGATACTCGTTATTAACATGATTGACTTTTCTTTATCTGCACTACTGTACGTTTAACAGCACCTAATCTGAAAGTATTAAAAAAAAAAAAAAACTTTCGTAAATAAAGCCATTGTACTACCTGTGTGTATATTATACTTAAGCAAACCAACAAGAAAATATAACTGCAGAACTATAAAACTTGTCCGTGATTTTTCTAATGCTATTGCTAATTTTATAATTTCTAATTTTATAATGCTATGCGCTTGTGCTGCTTACATTTAAACTAATCTATCATATCGTCTTTTTTGACGCGCGGAAAGGTGTGCGGCCAATGGAACGACCATACGTCATTCTCATACACAAACTGTTTTGATTGGTTGGAAATCTAACATAAGCAGTCAATCAAGTGTTACCCCTCGATAGTGCCAGAACGGCATCGTCATCACAAAGACGTTGCGAACTGATACACAACGCATTGTTTCAATGCATACACTTTTTTGTGATCTGCACCTTGTCTGTAAGTAACGTTTAAAAAGTAATTTGTAACTAGATGGGAATTTGCCAGCAAACCCAGTGAACGACCGACGCAAAGCTAATGCTGTGACGCTCAAAAGTACTTTTTGTCTACCATAAAATCAGCAATTTTTCAAAAATATCTGATTATGGAACCTCCAGAAAAGTAGAGTCAAAATAATTGTCAGTTAAATATCTCCCGATATCAAAGCAGACTGGCACCCTAAGTTGAGCTGTTCAAAAAATTCATTTTTGGGGGTCCATTTGGGGGGGTCCCTAGGGGGAAGGCACCCCCAAACTATGTCAAAATATTCGTCTGTTAAATATCTGCTGATGTCATAAAACACTGGCACCCTAAGTTGAGCCGTAGAAAAAATTGATTTTTGGGGGATCCATTTGGGGGGGTCCCCAGGGGGATGGCACCCCCAAACTATGTCTAAATATTTGTCTGTTAAACATCTGCTGATATCAAAACAGACTGGCACCCTAAGTTGAGCCGTAGAAAAAATTGTTGTTTGAGGGATCCATTTGGGGGGATCCCCAGGGGGATGGCACCCCCAAACTATGTCAAAATATTTGTCTGTTAAATATCTGCTGATATCAAAACAGACTGGCACCCTAAGTTGAGCAATTCAAAAAATTGATTTTTGGGGGGTCCATTTGGGGGTCCCCGGGGGGTGGCACCCCAAAACTATGTCAAAATATTTGTCATTTTAATATCTCCTGATATCAAAATAAACTGGCACCCTAAGTTGAGTCATTCAAAAAATTGATTTTTGGGGGGTCCATTTGGGGGGTCCCCGGGAGGGTGGCATTCCCAAACTACGTCAAAGTATTTGTCTGTTAAACATCTGCTGATATCATAAAACACTGGCACCCTAGCTTGAGCCGTCCAAAAAATTGATTTTTGGGGTTCCATTTCGGGGGTTCTCGGGGGGGTGGCAACCCCAAACTATGTCAAAATATTTGTCTGTTAAATATCTACTGATAGCAAAAAAAAGCAGCACTCTCGCTTAAGCCTTTCAAAAAATGGATTTTTGGGGGCCCCATTTTGGAGGAGTTCCCGGTGGAGTTGCCCCAAAAAATTTCGGGAGAAAAAATTGCGTTTGCAGCTCAACAACTTTACACAAAAATTAGAGTTCGATGTGTTGTGGTTTAGGAGAAGAAGAGCGTACAAATATTAGGAAGAAAAAAAAGGAAAAAAAAAAGAAATAAACCTCTTCGCGGCCAAAAGTGGGTTGGTTGGGATGAAAGGGTAACTTAAGACATACAACCATATGAAATATTTTTTGCCGTACTTAAGCCGTTTTTTACTGAGACCGCTTTTTACGCCAAACTTGCGGGGCGGTTTTCGGGTTCTAAAACCGAAGTCACGTGACCTATTGCCTCGAAATATGGTACAAACATATAACTCATTAATCTCAAACTACTGTCAAAATTTCATGTTGCTAGACCCAACCGTTCTCGAGTTATAAGCAAAAGTCTAAAATTTCGCACTCATTTGTTGGAAAATGGCCGAGTAAAAACAAAGGAACACGCGACGCGAGCGTCGGTCGTTCCAATTTGTAATTTTGACGCCTCGAAAAAAGTAATAAAATTACCACAAAAATTATTTTTTTGAAAAAGTAGAGTCATTACCGTAAAAATCATTAAAAAAGTAATTCGTTACAGTAATTCGTTACTGCCCACCACTGCAAACAATTGATTGAAAAGTGCCGCCTTTTTAGAAAAAGGATAATTTTTTCTTGAGGTGATTGTACATTGTCAAGCTAGTGAAAACTGTACCAGTAATTATTTGGTTTTAAAATTTTCGAAATTATTTTGAAAAAAATGCAATCTACAATTACAGTATGTTTTGATTTTGTGAGACAGGAACACCTAGAAACTTTGAAAAAACAAACAAACAAACAAAAGCCCAATATTTCAAGGTCACCTGTTAAACCTTGCAGCAAGCAAAATAGTGCCAGTGAGACAGCAATTATTGCAAACTTCAATGCGAAACATTTTAGTTAACATTTTTCGTATACCTACGAAGCCACTGCCTGGACAGTTGGAATGGCTTTGACAAGTTTTGTTCGGTTTGGTTATGTTCGGAAAGCGTTTCTTCCTCATGTAAGTGTGAAATTAATTGCAATTATCTTGTGATTTGTTGGCCGAAGAAAATCAAAATTGGTGAGAAACATTTTATAAAAATTGCCAGAGTTGTTTCGCTATGGTTTTACAGCAAAATTTTAAAAATAAAAACGTCCTGATTGCCCTTTTAGTTCTTGGTGAAGAAAGGGTTGGAGAACAAATAATCACAACTCAAAAGTCAGAACACGTGTCATAAATAATTTACAGATGCGTAACAATGCATCGCACTAACACAAGTACGGCACGTAGCGTCGCCGGCCAGTTGCAAACATCGTTATGCAACGTACTTGAATGGTACGGTACATTTAGCGCGCACATGCAAGCAGCATATCAAAGTACCGTTTACGTACTTTCACAGAAAGCCCGTACCGTATAAGTGTCATAGGCGTAGCCAGGAGTTTTGATTGGGAGGGCCAAAAACCACAAATCACATGCAATGACGTCATCAGAAATTTTCAAAAAAGGAACTTTTTGTGGGGCAAACGTATCGTAGAATGGAAGATCTGAAGCTGTAGTATGTGGCCACTTAACCAGGATTTTGGTAGAGGGAGAGGGCGAAAACTAATCGTTAGAAAATGCAAATGTCTAACTTAGGATACGTGTGTGAGAAAGCTAGTGTGCTGAAACGTAGCACAGACGGGGGTCTGGGGGCGGAGCCCCCAGCCGCCGGTGGCTATGGGGGTCTGGGGCAAAGCCCCCAGCTGCTGGGCGATTTTTGTAAGTTTTTGGAAAAAAAGCTATTTTAATCCCATAGGATCACATTTCGCACGTGTTCAAAGCCATTTGAAAGAACTAGATTTTTGACATTTAAAAGCCAATCGAAATAATTTAACTGTTCAATCCTCCGTTTACTTGCAATTAAAGTCCAAAGCACGTTTAAAATCTTGCATTAAGGTGTAAAGTTTTAATTGTAAGTGGTTTGGTCCATATAGAGGTAAGTAAGGTACATTGTCACCAGAGGTGGGCACTCGGTACTTCAAAAGTACCGACGGTACTTCAAAAGTACCGACGGTACTTTTGCCGTTACTTTGTTAAAAAAGTACCGGCGGTACTTTATTCGTTACATTTTTGAAAAAGTACCGACGGTACCGGTACTCGGTACCGTTATTCGGTACTTTTTAAAAGAAAAATTTTGCACATTTTGGAAACAATATTTTCGGTGATTTTATGCGTTGAACAATGATTGAGTTTCTTATTTGCGTAACCCCTGACCTCCCGCACCAAAGCTGAGAGCACGTTACCGCATAGGCTATGTGGCCGGTGGAAGAATTACTTAACAGATATTATTAGAGGCTGTCCATGAAAGACTTACTCCACAGTCAGGGGTGGTTGTTCAGTGCCGACATTTTGCGGACAAGGAGAGAGAGGGTTTCCTGCTTTGTGGACATTAGCATTCCTTCATTACAAAGCATGAAAATTCAGTCGCCTTCATTGCTCTGAAATTTCCATTCTGTTGCTTTCTAACGCAGTTTTAGTTAGTTTATACCAACCCAGGGGCGTATTTAGGAGAGGGGGCATTGGGCCACGGCCCCCCCCTTTTGGGTCGCCAGGATTGCAAAATTGCATGGAAAAGTGAGCAAAATTGAGGCATGGCCCACCCCTTTGCAAGTTGGGCATCAGGCTTTGAGCTCGAAATCACCCGATATTGGGCGAAAAATGAGACGAAATTTGAGTGAAGATCTTTTTTTTTTTGCTCTTCACAGACGAAATTTGAGTGAAGACCTTTATTTTTTGCTTTTCACCTGATTTTGGGCGAAAAATGAAACGAAATTTGAGTGTGACAATTTGAAATTCTGATCTATGTTCCTCTCAAATTTTCTGAAGTTTCTGGCCCCCCCCCTTTTCAAAATCCTGCGTACGCTACTGTACCAGCCCTTAGTCCCTTACTCTTGGTTTATGAGCTATAATACCTAAACGTACTGAAAACATGTTTTTAAAGCATTTTAATACGAAATAAAGTGCAATATGTTGTTCAAATTTTGGTAACCTGGACTCAGGAGCGTAACCAGTTGTGTCGTCAATAAAACTAATGTTTGAAGGGTCTCAAACATATGCTTAGCCAGGATTTTAATTGGGGGGGACAAACCACAAATTGCATGCAATGACGTCATCAGAAATTTTCGAAAGAGAAACTTTTTGTGGGATAAAGATATCGTAGAATGGAAGATAAGAAGCCGTGGCCTGATTTGGCACTTAAACAGAATTTTGCTGAAGGGAGAGGGCTTGAATCAAAAGTTAAAAAGTAAAAACGTCTGGTTTGCGATACGCTTTGAGTAAACTAGAGTTACTCAAACGTATCACAGACTGGAGTTTGGGGGCGGAATCCCGAGCCGCCGGAGGCTATGAAGTAGAAGTCCCCAGCTGCTGGACAATTTTTTGTAATTCTTTGGAAAAAAATACTATTTATTGGCATTGGATTACATTTTGCACCTGCTCAAAGAAATTTGAAAGTACTAGATTTTTAACATTTCAAAGCCAACTGAAAAAGTTAAATTGTTCAATCCTCCTTTTACTTGCAATTTAAATCCAAAACACGTTTAAAATTTTGCATTTTGTGGTTAAATTTTGTAAGTGATTTGGTCCAAGTAGGGAAAGTAAGGTACATTGCCTCCAGCAATATTTTAGCTGTAAATAATAATCCATTCGAAGATTTTCCTTTGAGATTTTTGTTTTGTCATGAAAATAACCAGTCGTAGAGCACACGTACGGCCAGGGATCCAAGCCCCCCTCAATTCAAATTCAATAATTTGTTCAATGAGCATTTCCCCGGGCTAATTTTTTTTCAAAAGCATTTTGTCGCGTAAAACCGGCCAGGTGGAGATGAATTGTTAGTGAAACGTGGTGCAATAATTGGTCACGCCTACTAACCATGTTATTACCCGGGCCTGATTTACATTGCGCGGGGCTCCTGGCACTGTGGAGATTTTCGCAACATCTTCCTGCCAAATATAATAAAAAAAAGTCTTTCCATCTGAGCACGGGGCCCCTGGTACTCTGCCATATGTTAAATCCTCTCTAGATATTGCATTACTTTCATAAAATTTAAGGTTAGATGAGGACCTGAGATAGCAACTTTTAGGGCAAAGCCCTTAATTTGACCCGGATCATACATTTGAGTAGGCTGGCAAAAATTGAATTGAGGGGGCCCGGGCCCCCTTGTTAATTTTATTGTTAATTACTATTGCACGCAAAAAAATGCTAAAAGAAACTGAACTGAAAAAACCATAGGCTTTTTATCACATTTTTGTCATTGGTGGCATCTCCTTGGCTAAGCCCATGGTCTCAAAACATGTTTTTGGTGACTTGATAATCCTGCAATGAAATTGCCGTGGCCATTTCCACATTTCGTAAGTTCTGTATTGTGTCCGCGCGAACAGGGGTTTGACGCAGTGAGGTCTCTTTACGGACAAGGAGGAAAAGGTCAATTTTTGCGGACATCTTTTATGGACAGCCCCTTATGAACTTACGAAATTATGCACTGCAAAAAATGTTCTTTGGACAAGAATATCAGTTCAAAATGACTTCATAGGGGAAAGGCTGGTCTTCACTTTTCAGGGAAGACAAAAAAGCGAAGAACATAACGCAATATAGCTAAGTTTTATGATTTGCTCTGTAAAGCAACTTAGTGCAGCGTCGGTAAACCGTCAGTCATCCACAATCATCCACTAACCACTCCTTATTACGTGGGCAAGGTTTGTAAGTGCTTCTCCGTAATTTGAACTCCTTTTGAATGATTTTCATTCCATTCCACGCAAAAGTACCGAGTACCGCGGTAAACGTGCTAAAAAAGTACCGACGGTACCGAAAACGGTACTATGTTGAAAAAGTACCGACGGTACCGGTAACGGTACTAAAAAAGTACCGCGTTACAGTACCGCGGTACTTTTGTACCGCGGTACTGCCCACCTCTGATAGTCACCTGCAATATTTTAGCAGTAAATAGTAATCCACTCGAAGATTTTCCTTCAAGATTTTTGTTTTGTCATGAAGTTAACCAGTTATAGGAGTACATGTACAGTCAAGGGGCCCTGGCCCCCTCAAATGAAATTCAATAATTTGTTCAATGAACATTTTCTCTAGCTATTTTTTAAAAGCATTTTGTTGGTAAAAACTTGCGAGGTGGAGTTAAATCGTTACTGAAAAATGCTACAATAGATGGTTACGCTTACTAAACATGATATTCCTGGGCCGGATTTACATTGCGCGGGGCCCCTGGCACTTAGGGGATTTTTGCAACATCTTCCAGCCAAATATATGTGAAGACCAAAAAAGGTTCTACCATCTGAGCGCTGGGCCCTGGCGCTGTGCCATATGGCAAATACGGTGCTGGTTATTGCATTACGCTCATATGCAGTTTAGATGAGGGCCAGAGGTTGCAATTTTTAGAACAAAAACCCTAGATTTCACCCTGGTTATACGTTTAAATTGGTTGAAAAAATTGAATTAAGGTGGTGCGCCGGGCCCCCTGGTCATCAATATTATTCATCGTTAATTGGAACGACCGAAGCTCGCGTCGCGTGTTCCTCTGTTTTTACTCGGCCATTTTTCAACTAACGAGTGCGAAATTTCAGACTTTTGCTTATAACTCGAGAACAGTTGGGTCTAGCAACATGAAATTTGGACAGCAGTTTGAGATTAATGAGTTGTATGTTTGTACCATATTTCGAGGCAATAGGTCACGTGACTTCGGTTTTAGAACCCGAAAACCGCCCCGCAAGTTTGGCGTAAACAGCGGTCTTAGTCAAAAACGGCTTAAGTACGGCAAAAAATATTTCATATGGTTGTATGTCTCAAGATACCCTTTCATCCCAACCAACCCACTTTTGGCCGCAATGAGGTTTATTTATTTTTTTTCCTTTTTTTTCTTTTTTTTTTCCTTTTTTTTCTTCCTAATTTTTGTACGCTCTTCTTCTCCTAAACCACAACACATCGAACTCTAATTTTTGTGTAAAGTTGTTGAGCTGCAAATGCAATTTTTTCTCCCGAAATTTTTTGGGGCAACTCCACCGGGAACCCCCCCAAAAATCCATTTTTTGAACGGCTGAAGCTAGGGTGCTAGTTCTTTTTGATATCAGTAGATATTTAACAAACAAATATTTTGACACAGTTTGGGGTTGCCACCCCCCCGGGAACCCCCAAATGGACCCCCCAAAAATCAATTTTATGAACGACTCAAGCTAGAGTTCTACTTTTTTTTGATATCAGTAGATATTTAACAAACAAATATTTTAACATAGTTTGGGGGTGCCACCCCCCGGGAACCTCCCCCAAATGGACCCCCAAAAATCAGTTTTTTGAATGGCTTAATTTAGAGTGCCAGTGTTTTATGATATCAGCAGATATTTAACAGACAAATATTCTGACATAGTTTGGGGGTGCCACTCCCCCAGGGGACCTCCCGAATGGACCCCCCAAAAATCAATTTTTTGAACGGCTCAAGGTAGAGTTCTACTTTTTTTTGTTATTAGTAGATATTTAACAGACAAATATTTTGACATAGTTTGGGGGTGCCATCCCCCCGGGAAGCCCTCCAAATGGACCCCTCAAAAATCACTTTTTTGAACGGCTCAAGCTAGAGTTCTACTTTTTTTTTTAATATCAGCAGATATTTAACAGACAAATAATAGTTTGGGGGTGCCACCCCCCCTGGGAACCCCCCCAAATGGACCCCCTAAAAATCAATTTTTGAACGGCTCAAGCTAGAGTTCTATTTTTTTTTTTTGATATCAGCAGATATTTAACAGACAAATATTTTGACATAGTTTGGGGGTGCCACCCCCCCCGGACCCCCCCAAATGGACCCCCCAAAAATCAGTTTTTTGAATAGCTCAACTTAGGTGCCAGTCTGTTTTGATATCAGCAGATATTTAACAAACAAATATTTTGACATAGTTTGGGGGTGCCACCCCCCCGGGGACCCCCCAAATAGACCCCCAAAAATGAATTTTTGAACGGCTCAAGCTAGGGTGCCAGTGTTTTATGATATCAGGAGATATTTAACTGACAAATATTTTGACTCTACTTTTCTGGAGGTTCCATAATCAGATATTTTTGAATAATTGCTGATTTTATGGTAGACAAAAAGTACTTTTGAGCGTCACAGCATTAGCTTTGCGTCGGTCGTTCACTGGGTTTGCTGGCAAATTCCCATCTAGTTACTGTTGTACGCGTGTTCTGTTAAACGCAAAGGTTTTAAAAGAAATTGAAACTGAAGAAACAAGGATTTTTTGTCAAATGTTTGTCATTGGTGGCGTTTCAATTGAGGGGGCCCGGGCCCCTTGGGCCACCCCCCTGGCTACGCCTATGATTTTGAGATAAGATCGCGCCCTTAAGTTCTTTCATAAACAAAAACCATTTAAAGCAACATTAAAAAAAAACTTTTTTTTCCAAAACGTGGAAGACTCGAGTCAAGTCACTTGACAGTTTTTTGAAACCTCTAGGAATTGCATGAAATTATTATGACGTGGACAGGAGGTGGTCATTATTATTACTTGCGTTTGTACGTGCAAATTCTAAATTAAAGAAACTGCAATTCCTGACAAGTACAACATACTGGCTATACTTTTATTATATTTATCATTGGTAGTATTTCAGTAGGGGGTTTGCATTACCGCCTGTGTTAATAGCATTAAGTTCATAATAACATTAAACGAGGGCCTGAGATTGCAACTTTTAGCACTAAACTTTTAAATTTCTCACAGGTTTTGCGTATATATTGTTAAAAATTTGAAATGCGGGGTTCCTGGCTCGGAACCCTTGGTCATCAGTTAGGGGCCCCTGGTTGTTAGTTAGGGGCCCTGGGAGCCCCTGGTCGTCAATTAGGGGCCCCAAGGCTTCATGTTCGTCAGTGAGAGGCTCGGGGCCTCCTGGTTGTTAGTTAGGGGCCCTGGGGACCCTTGGTTGTCAATTAAGGGCACCAGGGCCTCCAGTTTGTCAGTTAGAGGCCCTGAGGCACCCGTTTGTCAGTTAGGGGCTCCGGGACCCCTGGTTGTCGGTTAGAGGCCCCGTGTCCCCTGGTTGTTAGTTAGGGCCCCTGGGGCCCACTGGTCATTAGTTAGGGGCCCCGGGACCCCCTGATTGTCGGTTAGGGGCCCTCTGGTTGTCAGTTAGGGGCCCTGGGACCCCCTGGTTGTTAGTTGTCCGTAACTGCAGTTAGTTGCAGTTGGTTGTTAGATGTCCGTAACCCCCTGGTTGTTAGTTGTCCGTAACCCCCGGGGCTCCCTCGTCGTCCGTAACTGCAACTAAACATTGCTAGGCTATGTTGTCATAATTTTTTATCGTTGGTGGTATTTCAATTGGGGGGGACCCCGGGTTTCCTGGGCCCCCCTCTGGCTACGCCAATGATAAGTGTACCGTACTTTTTAGCAAAAATTGAGGCGTACCATACCGTAACGTACCGTAGTGCCATGCTTGAAACTAATAAAAGAATAAAGGTAGAGTAAAGTTTAAGAGATTTAGCGTGTGCATTGCGCAATTTTGCTACAGCAGTATACACTATGAATCTGCGACCAAATTGATTGTCAAAAATGAACCACGTTAAAATAAACATAGGTTTCTAAGAATTTGGTATTTTGAAATGGACATCCCTAAGTCTGTTCTTCCAATAGTTTCTCTCTGGTTACTTTTTGATTGTGTACGATTTGATTTCAAATTGTTATGTCAATAATTTTAGATTTCAAACATCTTTTAATTTTTCAGCTGACACCTTTTTCCCCAAACAGGCATCACTCTCGCAACAAAGATAGAACACGAAGGTCTAGAAGCAAAGAACGTAAGCCTGTTGTACGACAAAATCGATACTGGGATGTGCCACCGCTTGGCTACGAACATATCACACCAATGCAATATAAGGCGTTGCAAGCAGCTGGACAAGTTCCTTTGATTACATCTTCGCAAATGCTTGGCACAGCTCCAATAGAGAGTTTGCAGGTACGTTCTGTTTTGACATTAATTTTCATGTGATAGCTGTGTATGCCATACTTTAAAGTTTGCTCGGATATTTACGCTCCAGCCAGGATTTTGGTAAACGGCGCTTGAACTAATTGGTAAAGAGTTTTCTTTTTAAAAAGTTTGTATTTCAAAACAGTGTTGAGTAAACAATAGTGCATTTTAAATGCATTACAGTATGTGTGGGAGTCTGGAGCAGATGCAAAAAGATAGGGTGTCTGGAAACCCACTCCCCAGTCCCCTGCCACTGGGCGATTTTGTGATTTGATAAAAATAGCCTTTCAAAGAAATACGGCTCGAAATCGGTTTTATTAAAGAAATGGAAACTACCTATAAGGTAACAAAATGGTCCCGCAAATCTTTTTTAACCTTGTTTTAAACTTAATAGAATATATCATGATAATTAAGCAACCATCCATTATACCAAGTTTAAACAACAATCCAACTTCTCCAGTTTTTACGCTTTTGCAAAAAACGAAATTAGGTAAGGTACCTTCATGAATAAAAAGATTCGTAAATGGTAGCGTACTTAGGGGTGAGCCATTATCCCATGCCTTCTCTTTTTCCGGTTGTGGCACAACACACTAAAAAAACAAAATCCTTTAAAATTGGTCCAAATTTTAGTCTAACCAGACAAACTTTTTGCTGATTGAAATCGTCAAATCGCTTTGCAAATTTAACCTTAAAATGCAAGCGTATAAAAGTGTATTGGACTTGACATGTAAGTAAATGGGGGGCTGAAAGGATTTGGTTATTTAAACTTCCCAAATGGCATTAAAATAGCTATTATTTCTAAAAAATTTTAAAAATCCCTCAGCAGTTGGAAGATACCTCTGGCTACGCCCCCAGACCCAGCAGATCCCCATAGCCTCTGTCCCCAGTCCCCGTCTGCGGTAGATTTGTGTTACACTTAGTATGCTCACCAGTCATCATGCTTTTCCATTCAGACAGTTAAAAAAATGTTTGACTTTTAGTTCAAATCCTCCCATAGCACTATCCTGGTTGCACGCATACCCAGGCCCGACTTTTGATCTTTTATTCTATAGCACGTATTTTGTCCTCTAGAATGTTTCTTTTTACGAATATTTCTGATGATATCATTGTATGTGATTTGCAATTTTTGGACCCCTCACAATAAAAAATTCTGGCTACGGCTATGGTCAACACGAATGTCGTTAAATAAAAATTGCTAAGGTAAACATGCTTGCGGCTCTAAGTTGTGATAGAAAGATTTAAAATAAAATTCAATTCCTTAAAAAAAACACTCCGATTAAAACACTTTATAAGATAATTTTCAAAAGCTGTTTCAGATAGGAAATGGGAAAAATTCTTAACAGGACTTTGCACTGTATTAGCGCTGCTGGCGTTACTGACAAGATGAGCAGATGCCCCCCAGGCCCCTATAGATCTGGGCTCCCTACTTAGAAATGGGTTCCCCTGGAGCAACAAATTTCTTCAAAAAAGTTCTAACTTCAATCCAACGGAAAAACGCCTTATAATAAAAACCTCTCTTTTGGTCATTATCCCGTAATTGGACGAAAAAACACCAAGTTTTTGGTGATTTGTTTTGGTCCTCACCTAAATTTCCGTCTTCGAAAGGGTCCTTTAGAAGCTGTACACACCTCTAGTCACGCCACTGTTCATTGGGTATGCTCGAACCAGTATAACGTAAATTTTTAATACCCTTGTCGCAGTTGTTCTTGTTAGGATTGATAAATAATCGCAGTTGCGTCTCATTGGTCTTAGCTAGTATTTTTGTTTGCTCTGGTAATGAAATTACCAACACACAGCAAATGGAGTTTGAGAGTGTTTACAGCGTGGCACTGAATATAACATTATATATATGGAGTGCAATTTACTCCATAATGTGTTGAGTTATTTTTGAAAATGGTATTAGGGCAACTATGTTTAACACGTTTGACGGCAGCAACTCCATCAGACCTCAAACTAGTCCAAACTACAATCGCTTGTAAACTGAATGGTTTTTGAAGTACAATGGTTGTAAACTTTTAGTCTTCATTTCTACAACTAAAAATAACCAATCAAAAAGTTACTCGGACAGTCATACTAGATCGACGTTTTTACAGGTTGGAGGAACGCAATTAAGTAGGCAGGGTCGACGGTTATACGTTGGAAACATCCCGTTCGGCGTCACAGAAGAAGGAATGATGGATTTTTTTAATCAACAGATACGTGTTTCTGGTTTAGCTCAGGCTCCCGGTGATCCTATTTTAGCTGTGCAGATAAATTTGGACAAAAACTTTGCATTTTTGGAGTTTCGATCTATGCATGAGACCACTTCTGCGCTTGCTTTTGATGGAATAAATTATATGAATCAATCTTTAAAAATACGGCGGCCCAGTGATTACAAACCCTTTCCTGGAGCAGTGGATCAGATACATGGAAGTTTCATACCAAATGCAATAGCAGCTATGGTCCAGGATTCACAGCACAAGATCTTTATTGGAGGGCTCCCAAATTATCTCACTGAAGAGCAAGTTAAAGAGCTATTATCATCATTTGGATCTCTGCGTGCTTTTAATTTGGTCAAGGATGGCGCTACTGGTCTTTCAAAAGGTTATGCGTTTGCAGAATACGAAGATCTTTTGATTACGGATCAAGCTATAGCAGGATTAAACGGCATGCACCTCGGAGACAAAAAGTTGTTAGTTCAGCGGGCTAGTATTGGAGCAAAAAGTAACCCCCTCGGTGCGTTAAATGCACCAGTTACTTTGCAGGTAAGTTTTTTGAATTTCGATTAGGCCTACTTGTGGGTGTCTTAGGTTTTTCGTTTTAACAGTGCACTTTCCATTTGGCAGTTTTGCACTACAGTTTGCTACTATGCAAATTACTATGCTTAGCTTCTGTAAAATACCACTATCATTAAGTAGAATGCATTTATTAGTGTCATTAACAGAAGTTCTAGTCTATCTCAGTGAAGAAATCCACTAATGCAGCCTACTCAAACTTTACTGTTCAGCTCAAGTTAATCAAAACCAAGCCACAAAGTAACTAATCAAGCTGTACCGTAATTTGCTAGTTTTGGCTATGCAAGATATTAAAAAGGCTTTTACAGGTTCCTGGCTTGATGCAAGCATCTGGCGCCGGTCCGGCTACTACGGTGTTATGTTTGATGAATATGGTAACAGCTAAAGACTTGGACGATCTGGAGGAGTATGAGGATATCACGCAAGATGTTAAAGACGAATGTAGTAAATTAGGAAAGGCAAGTTGATTTTGTGGCATGTAGGAAGAATGATCATGGTATCGTACATGTTGCATCTAAAACGGCTTTTACTGCAGCGGTTAATACGCGTTGTCATTTGATTGCATCCATTTTTTGCGTTTTAAAAAATGACGCGTATTTTCCCCGTGTAAATACGCGTGACCGGGAAAAGCCTTCTTAAGGCCCGGTCTACACTGAGCGCAGAATTATGAGCGTACGAGCATAACCTTGGTTTATTTAAAAGGAGGTGAAGCATCCATTAGTTCGCAATAACTGAAATCAAAATATGATTTTTGAAATTTTTTGCTTTCATTTTGGGGCTGCAGTTGTCTAGATGTTCAACAGATACAAAGAGATATCCCCCTAAAAAGTTTTAGGAAACCCTGAGTTTGGTTTTCCATTCTGAATTTCCGAAAGAGAAAAAGGCTTGCCAAAATTGGATTGGTCTTGTAATGTTACTGGAAGGGTAAATATTATTTAGTCTCTTTTCCCTCGAAGTTCAGGCTGAGAAAGAGATTCAGGGTTTCATAAAACATTTTTTGAGGATATCTTTTTGTGTTTGGTGAGTATTTTAGAACCGCAGCACCAAAACGAGAAAAATTTCAAAAATTATATTTTAATTTGAACTATTGTAAACTACTGCAATTGACTGAATGCTTCACCCCCTTTGAAACCAACTTACACGTACTGTACTGAACGCTAAGACTGTTCGCTGGGCGTACCGAATGTCTGTTTAAAACAGAGTTGTAAGTTGGGTCGGGTTTGGGTTCGGGCCTGAAGTTGACAAAAATTTCGGGCTTAGTTCGGGACTGAGACGTACTTTTTGCTTTAGGTGCTCAAAAATATAATCATATTAACTTGGCGACATTGCTGAGTTTTTCAAACGTAGCTTAACTTTCGGGTTTTTTCGGGCATGATTTGAGCTTCAAATTAGTTTTCGGGTTCGGGCTGGAACTAGTCGGCCCATGTACAACTCTGGTTTAAAATAAACTAAAACTACGACGGTGCGCTCACGATTTTAGCTCTGTGTTGACCGAATCTAACATGTGGCAACATATTCGACCGATGACGAAAGCAATCGATGTTTATCGGAGTGAATCAAATTTTCGAACCCTTGTTTTTGCTTGAACTGTACATCAAGCGGTGTTCTATATCTGACAGGGGGTTTGTTTTCGGATCGAGGTAGGAACTCTTTGGGTCCCCATGTTTTGATCATGTGAAGATTTGTAACATTTTGACTTTTGATCTGTGAAATTTGGATAAGAATTGTTCAATTTTTCAGAGATCAGCTTTCCTCTTTTTTGGAGTGAGGATGATGCTTGATGCAGTTGGCCTGGGGGTCTTTTACTTCCGCGAGAGGGTACTAGGTTTCGGGGAATGCAAGAAATGTTGAGCTGGGGTTTTCAGTGTGTTGGTCAATTATGACTTAGAACTGGCAATTAGAGCGAATTTGAAATAGAATATCTGCCTCACTTGAATGATTCAGTTTCCTAAACCACTAGTTTTCTATCTTTTTACTTACAGTGGATATCCTCCTCTCACCGAACAGCGTCATACGCTAATTCCTGAACGATAACTATTTTGTGCTTGGAGAAATCCACACCTGCTTATGTCAATGATCCAATGTTTCAGTGGACTTCGGCAGAAACAATCTTCGTTAAATGTTTTATTCTAAGACACAACTGCGTGACTGGGGTGTGGGTTAAACCCGAAGCATGCAATCAAGGTCATCATAAAAGCGACGCATTTGCTCTTTTGACCAGACTGCCGCGCAGGTCTACGTATTGGTTTCTTCACTAAATTTTGCCTTCTGTGAGTCAAAAGTATGGGTTTATTGATGTTATGGGAGTGGCAAAGAAATTTGGTGAAACAATACGCTAGGTTGTGTAATTCAAAGATGCAGTAGTTTTTATAAAATGCTTACTTTATTATGTCGCAATAGGAGTCTGATCTGTCAACTTCACCAACCTTCTCCTAATTCCGTATAATTTAATGACTATCGGGCATAGTTTTTAAATTTCATTGTTTGAAAATATTTGTATAGCGTTTGTAACTTGTGATATCTTACAGCCTATTTTTCTCGTCCACTTTTAACTTTTAATTTTCTGAGATACTCTCATATTCATTTCCAATATCCTTGTACCATTGTATCGCATACTTGTAGGTTTGGTCCATAGCAATTTTTTTATTTGAAAGCATTTAAGCTATCAAATCAAACATGGAATAATTATTTTGGGTTGAGTAAAGCGAAAAAAACTTTCCAACCCTTTATATACAAATTGACACGTTTCTAATTTGTATTTCTTTTAGGTTATCAGTTTAGAAATTCCTCGCCCAGGCCCTGGTCTTACGGAGAAAGATGGAATAGGAAAGATTTTTGTGGAGTTTGACAGTTGTGCCGCTGCACAAAAAGCTGGTATTGCTTTGTCCGGACGAAAATTTGCTAACAGGGTTGTGGTTACTTCATTTTATGACCCTGAACTTTACCATCATCGTTTATTTAAGTAGTTTAGATGGTTAATGAATTGCCTTGGTTGCAGTAAGTTTTAATGCGTTTCTGTTAGTTTTTAGTTTGAAATTTTTGCTTTGAACTGATCTAACCAGTGCCTTTACCAAAATCTTCTCATATTAGGTTTTAGCAGTGGCGTAAGCAGAAATGTCAATGGGGGAAGGGCATGGGTTAAAATTTTTTTTACGAGAAAAAAAAGTTTTACGAAGATTTTTACGTGTTTTTACTAGAATAGTACAAGACCATTTTAAGTTAAATTTCGGTTTAAAAGACATTTTTTTAGCAGTGCAAACTCACACAGATTAGGCACAAGCTCTTTCTTTGGTCATTCTTGTGCTACAGAACAGAATTAAGGCCAAAGAAAAAAGTAAGAGCTTCGTAGCTTTGGTGACAGATAAGGTATTTGCAACTTACAACGCAGTAAATGCTGAACTGTTCCTGGTATTGGCTGGATAACATCCGAAATACAACCTGGCCCCAGCAGCTGCTTTTAAGATGCTACTGCATGACGAGCCGTCATTAAATAAGTCATAACAAAACGAGAGAGTAAATCTTAAGCAAAGAGCTTGATTTTATTAGCCATATTGCAGCAACAGACTAAATTTTTAATACAGGTATTTTTTATTAAACGCGAATATTTCATACATCGGTATGACTACGCAACATCTTGGCACTACGATTCAGGAGCATCTGCTCCTCAAAACCACAAATCCAATTAAATCAGCAATTTGTGATCACATTGAAATATGCCATAACTGCAAGCTAAACAATACAGATTGGAATGGTTTTAAAGTTCGACGCCTTTGTAATTCAGAAAATGCGACCAAAATACGAGACGCTATACTCCTAAAAAACGCAAACCACAACTCAATACAGCTTTACGCTAATGGTTCATCTATTTTACTAAATGTTTATTAGGTTAGCATGTTATGTTTTGTTGTGAGTGTGTGTGTGTGTGGTTTTTTTCTGAATGTATATGTGATATTATCTTTATGTCATTGCATAATTTGTACAATTGTTACATTAAATTGCGTACTTGTTCCGTTGAGGTAAACTATATTGCTTCTTTGAAAGTTGCTCATTTGCTAGTTTGTCTTTAAACTGTTAACATGTAGGCTACTATTTTGCTGTGAAGAAAACTAGAAGAATGGTCGAAAACGTTTAGCGTTTAATAAAAAGTAATATCTGTATTAAAAATTTTGTCTGTTGCTGCAATATGGCTGATACAAATAAGAGAGCTAAAGTAACGCTCACGGCCTTCTAAAACGTTTTGTGTTATTGATATCGAACCTTTTCAGCATGTGTTTGTAGTATTAGGGCGCAAATGGAAATGGTGAGACACAATTTCTATCTGATTTTAAACGTTACTTATCAGAGGTGGATTCCTCGAGGACACATTTTGAAGTCCTTGATCTCGAAGATCAAGTCCTCGGCCAGGACCATAGGCGTAGCCAGAGGGAGCCCAGGGGGCCCGGACCCCCTAATTGCCTTGCAAGCAATAAAAAAGTTGTTGCCAAAACGGCTGGTGGTTGTCAGTACCCGATTTAACTTTGGTTTGTAGGTTTACCGCAGACCGTGAAGACCTTTTTTTTGGTCTTCACCTAATTTTCAGGAGGAAATAGGCTTTTCAGCTCGGGCTGACCTTTAGTTCAGGTGTTTTTAAGTTTGGGCCCCCTCAATCCACAATTGGTCTCCAATTAAATTTTGCCCCCCCCTCGCCCCAATCACAAATCCTAAATCGAACTGTGAAGACACGTTTTTGGTTTTGGTCTCCACCGACATGATTTCTGGTTTGCCCCCTCCCAATCGAAAATCCTGGCTACGCCTATGCCGAGGACAGCACTATTTTTGATTTGTTAAAAATGGGCCTAGATCATGAACTTTTTTTTTCGTCTGATATTCCACGGAAAATTTGCGATTGTCGGCGCGAAGACCTTTCTTTTTTTTGAAAACGTCTGAAACTTCGCAGAAAATTTGCAAGTTTTTGCGCGAAGATTTTTTAATTTTTTTAGTTTTGGAGATCACTTGCGCGTTGTGTCCTTGGCCTCAACCATTTCTGTTCTTGGCTCGAGAGGGTCTGTCCTCGGAAAGTTTATTCTTGGCCTCTCGGATTTTTTATGTCCTTGGCCTCGAGCCTTGTGTTCTCGACTCCACCTCTGTTACTTATTGGGTATGACTGCAAAATACTGGCATGGGCTAGAGAGATCTGAAATCGGCTCTACCCCTGCTCTCAAACTGAATAAAATGATGCTAAAATAGCAGGAAGCAAAAGCTATTTTTATGTGTGTGCTCCATTTTCATCTAAGAATGCTGATCTGAACATTTTTATACGTTGTTTTTGTTTTGTGCCATGGCTCAATGCACTCCCTGGCTACTGGGCGTAGCATTATTGAAATCGCTACTGGTATCTTATCTGACATGCGATATGTCGATAGCCATCAATAGAAACCTGTTGTGAAGGCACAACTGAGAAAGTCGGTCATGTTAAAGCATAGTCATAGGAGACTGCTACAGTTTAGGGGGGCGAACACAAAGTTGCCCGAATATTTGTTTTCTTGCCCAAATATTACGCGTAGTGAGTTTACTGGAACCAGTTTGGTAATGAATCTTTTTTGCGAGTCAACCTTTTTGTGACATTTGACAAGATGAAAGTGTTTTTATCCAATTTTCGGAGAATTAATATTCAATAAATTATATCAGTGCATGCTAAATAAAATTGTAGTAAATTGCACAAAAACCTACTAAATATGAAAGAATATTCAGATAATGAATTTTTCACTAGAAATACAAAGTAAGAGTTATCTTGTGTTATCCTACCAGCTAAAATTGCAATGTCAAGTTATGAGCGTTTGGACATTAATGTAAGGAAGAGTTTGGTTTGGCTACCGCTATCGACTGGTCATTAATTTGCTTGTAATAAAAAAAAACATAACAGCATCAGTGGCAAAATAGTCATCACGTTTTTAAGCAAAACAAAATCATAAGTCGCGGGTTAACAAGTCATTTGGTTTGATGTTTTGTCTCACAGTGTGTGCCCGAATAAAAAACTATTTGCCCGAATTTTCAATGTTTTGAACGAAATGGGAGGGGTCGACCGCCCCCTCAGCCCTCCCTCGCCTCCTACGGCTATGTGTCGAAGGACTTCAAAGATGTCCATTTTATATTTCATCCACAAAGTTATTAAAAAAAATATATTTGCTTACATAAACATATTACTGTGATGCATACTTGTGCATAATGCTTCCGAAGTAGTTGAAGCTTTACCAGGCATTGTCAGTGGCAAAGTGCACCCAGAAAGTTATGTCAACACAGTTCAAGTGCCAAACAACGAAGATGACCATTTTGTCTTTTATTGTACAGAGTTATTGCTTCGTAAGAAAAATTCTATTTTTGCTTGAAATAAACTTATTTCTGCGGTATACAAATGTAAGTTGCTGCCAGAATAGTTGAAGCTTCATCAGACAATAAACTTTTTATTAGTAGACTTAGAATGGACAGTTAGATCTTTTTCTTCACGGTTCATTTATTTTAGCGTATGCCGATTCGTCCAGTCAGTGCGATTTTTTTCTTTACGGTTTTGTCGTTCAGCGAACATGTCCAATCAAATCAGTCAAATACGCGTGACCTCAAAAAACCTTCGCAACAAGAGCGATTTTTTTCTTCAATGCTCTTCTTTTATCTCCGCACATCTGTTTCTAGTCTACTCAATTAAAAGTCTATGATCAGACGTAGCCGGTGGCTAACATACACTGAGAAAGCTACGTCAAGACAGAGTTTAAGTGTTCTTACAGGTATGAACTTTTTTGTGCAAGTTGCTAGTGGAATTTAAACTTTCGCTATTATTTAAAAATTGAAATTTAGCATAATGCAATGCTACGCCACCTGCGTTCCCTACTTTCACAACTAAACTGATTGCAGTTACTGCTCGATTTCAAAACACAATGTTATCTCAAGCATAAAAATATGTATTACTAGAGAGCTTAAAAGACACCGAACCCGAACGGCATGAATCGAATACGGAACATCACAAAACAATCACATCATTGCACAACACTAGTTATGAATTGCCTGCTATTAGTAGCAGTTATTTCGTTTAAAAGTGTTTGGTGGTTGAAACTGAAAAAAGACAGTTGACATTGTTTCAATAAAATATGCATGAAAATTCACTGCCAACAAGTGTGCAACTCAGCCTCCTAACCAGAATCCGATTTCCAACTTTAAGGTTTTGTGGAGAATGAGCTTACGAGTAAAAATTGCATGGCAAGTAGGAAATATTAGTACGTAAAACTCAGCTTGTGATATCTTCAATGGGAAATGAATGACCATTTCCCTATGTAAAAATTGCTATTGTAATACGAATACTTTCACCCAAAATTTTGACTAATTGTTTAAAAGAAAAAAAAGTCTAAATGCCCTTGCCGAAAAAAACAATGCTTTTTCAGTTTATCCTAAGTAGTTAAAAAAACAAACATTTTTGATCTACCCCTTTTCAGGAAAAAAGAAAAGCCAACGCCCATGGGTTCAGAGGGTCACCTTTTATATCTTCAGGGATCTTTTCAGACACACCTTTAAAATGATGCAAGGACACTACACAATATTCTTCTATTCTGAAATTAATTTATGGTCGCAAAATCAAAGGAAACATGAGAAAAATTTGCGAACAGGTGCATTAAACATGGTACAATAAAATTGTGAAAGAAGCCATGGCTTGACCAAATGAAAAATACGCAAAATTCGACCTAAAACAGTAAAAATCAACAATATCGTTACACATTTAGCAAAACTAAAAACTCTCAAAACCAATCAAGAAGCATCAGCAATAACCAGCGGTCTTGTAGAAACGCAAGTTAGTAATCTTCGTCTGTTTTCAGCTAGGTTGAAAAAATACAGCTCGAGATCGGTTTTATTGAAGAAATGAAAAACTAACCTTGTTACACTATTCCCCTTAATCGGCGAAATAAGATATATTTAATTCGTTTAACTCCGTACCAATAGCAATCCTACCTTTCGAATTTCGTGACATCAGAAAAGGAGGATTTCGCAAAATTACTTACAAAATAAAGAAAGCGATGTTTGATATTCTGCAAGTAATTTTGCAAAATCATCCTTTTCTGATGTCACGAAGTTCGAAACGCAGAATTGCCAATGGTACGGAGTCAAATGGATTAAATCTATTTTTACGGATAAGGGAAATAGTGGAACACGGTTTGGGGCACCTCTTTATTACCTCAAGTCATTCTCTTTTCAATAAAACTGATATTGAGCTCCATAATTATCATTGAGATAGGACATTTTTAAGGATACAAACTATACACTCGCCGATGTAAATACTGCAGCCAATTAAAACCATGTACTTAACAAAATAAACAAAGCGGAGAAAGCAGGATCAAAAATACCCATCTTCAAACCATTTCTGGCTTCGTCTAATGCCTTACTAATCAGGGATTCTGCTTTCGCAGATTGCAATCTTAATAGGTAGGAAGCACTTGAATTGCAACTGTAGTTCGTGCCCATGGGCTAGCACACAGGTAGCTTTAAGGCAAATCTGTATGATAATTTATCAATCATCGTCATCATCCATGTAATCATCATGTTCCTCGTCGTCGTAATCATCGTCAAAAAATAAGTCGTTTATCTCGTTCGATGCATTTGAATCTTTACTAGGCAGTCTTGTTTTTATGCAGTACTCAGACACAGTTCGAGGGACAGATATTCCTTCTCTTTCTGCTTCTTGGCGCGAATCTTCAACTTGCTTCCTACGAAGAACACAGTATTTATTTATCAAGTTTGTTTGGCTAAACAAAAAATTAGACTTGGATTGATCCAAGAAGCCACCGGTCTATCATACAAGGTGCCGCTCCACACAATTGGGTCCCGTTATTCTCACAGTGCACCAGTCAGTTGTCACCCGTTCATCACTCATAGCCGGGATACACACTATCCCTTTACAATTTACAACTATAAGTTTCGATATCGAAGTTTTTGAGAGTCTTTCGGTGCAATCCGAGGCGCTCTTTCAACTTATACTAAGCCAACAAATCAGCTGGCAGTCTAATTCTCTCTCTTCAGCACCGATCCGTAATAAGCAACTTTGTGAGTATTTTACTTTCTGTTACCCCAACCTAAAATTCCTTCGTCACCTCGTGGGTTTTTCGCTCTCTGTTAACCCCAATTCAAAATACCTCCGACTGCCTTGCGAGCTGGGCAACCTCTAGAGTCTGTTCTCCCTTCTGCTACAAAGCCTTTTTTATTTCACCACGATACGGTCATGCATTCGGTAGTAAGATAAACTAACAGAAAACGCAAGGCTAAGAACTATGCTGTTATTGTACACACCAAAACATTGATGTGCACACGGTGGAGAGGAGGCAGCAAAACAACCACGCGGTCCACCAGTCTACTGTCACCTTCAATATTTAACTTAAGCAATCTTCAGATTAAAAATAAGCAACGAATTGTAAATACAAAAAGCAAAACATGCTCATACACTATTACTCCCCACCACAAAAAATCCAAAGATGTATTTTCTAAACGAGAATTAGTGTCAATTTTCTCTAACTCAAGTATTTACAAGTGCTTATTGCTTACTTATATGTCGTTTATACTTTTTGACAATGAAAAGTTAAATCTTTGACAGGACTTTGATTTTTAGGACTAGTTGTTTCGTACGCTTTCCACGCTCTCCTGAATGATCCCCCTTCTTGTGCAATTGGCTGAAGAACCAACTAGTAGTTTACCACAAACCTGCCAGTAGGTTGTACTCCCCTTCGGACGTTTTTAAGTACCTACGACGCTGTTCCTTCCCTCTTTGGACTTAGCACTTAGTCCCCATCGATACTTGTTTGCCCCAATGTCTCCCACACCTAATCGAAGGTGATAAACTTTACCACCTGAATTCTTGATAAACCGAACCACCTCTTCTCGCAATCTTTGACCAGAGGTCCACTGGCTCTCCACGATTTTTTAGCGGAATTTCTCGAAATGGTAGGGTAGTACTACCGTAAAACTAGTATTACAATCACACACTATCCGTTAATAAGCTAAATTATACCCCAAAAAAATCAAATTTTCGCTATACTGGCTGTATTACGCCAAAGAAATGAGTTTGCGGAATCCATCTTCGGGTCATTGCGTCTGTGGGCACTGGGCAACATAGCTACTATGAAAATGTCGCAGCGGTGGGTGAGCAGTTGTCCGCTTTGAAGTCCAGAAATCTGACCTTCCACTCCATAGACGAACACAACGAGGAGCTAGTCGTTCAAAACTTACGCAGGGAGCCGCACTCAAGCGTAATGGTACGTCGCTTTCGAAAGCGAAAAAGCTGCTGCCACAAAATTGCTATCCCTCAGGCTGGCATTGCTGCCCCAACCCTAACTGTAATGCAAGGTTTTGCAGCAAAAAAAAAGATTGCTCAGTGCATTTCCTTCCCCATTCCTGCGCACTGCGTCTATACTCCGTATTCTTCCATTCCACGCATTCCCAACTCAAGCGCAAATCGAACCCGGGTGCGGTGGTTGGAAGCTGAGCACTATAATCACTACACTATGCAGTTTGCAACAATGCAATGACAAAATGTCGTATTTAAACCAAATGTATGAGAAAAAGGCAATGGCATGTGCGTGACTTTTGCATGACTAGCTTCTACTATGAACACATTACAGCTCAACTAATTGGCTATATCAGTGATTCCAAAACTTTTTTTTTAATTCACAACGGACCCCTTGCAATTTTTTAAATGCTTGGCGGCCTTCTCTGCAAGGCTAAAAACAAGGCACAAAAAGACTGAGCTTCAGCTAGGCCACAGAAGTAGCTAACTCTAGCTGCAGTGGCCGACAAACTAAACTTTTCTCTCTGTGACGCCACAGGAGAGTCGGGTGGTGTGATCACAACGAACGCGTAGGAGGAAGCAAAAAATGAATCTCGCAAACATACTTTGCGTACCTTTGAACGCACCACAGTCGGAAGCAAAATTAGGACCCAAAAAGGTACGTGGACCTCACTTTGGGAACAACTGGACTACACTATAACACGACTTAATATTTTTTGTGAGCTTTATTTACCTGATAATTTCTTCGTATTCTTTATCAGTGCCTTTTGACTCCTTCCATCGGCGATACATCACTGACGCATCAACATTAGCAGGCGAAAAAGTGTTTGGTTCATTCAAGAGGGAGATGACACTTAGTAAGATAGTGCTGAATAGAGTTTGAAAAAATTTATGTATTTCTCATTTGAAGACATAGAAGACGAAAGGGACCTTTGACTTAAAATCCACCTAATGTCTGCCAAGCAACGCCCTTGAAATGCAACAAAAAATACTACTAATCGAATGCTGAAAACCCGGTTTAGATACACGTTCGCAGTTTCAAGAAAATGAATAGCCATTATTTACTCACAATTACCTTTCGCGTTTTGAAAAAATGACATGACGTCATCAGACCCAGGAGTTTGGTGCCTTTGATTAGTTTATCATTGCAAACGATAGGCGATTTTGGAAAGGCATGTCATAGCAGCTTGCAAGTCAAAAAGTGTTGCGCAAAAAAAGCGTAATTAGCTCGAAGTAGTTTCATTGCTAAGTTCAGAAGTAAATTACTCGTAGCAATCAGCTTTTACTACCAGTATTGAACAGCGGTTTTACTACTAGTAATGACTCCATCACTCTAAAATTTCAAGTGTACAAAAATTTTCGAATTCTATCTGGCATATCCGTACCCAATCCTGGTAGGCTACCACAGTGTGAAAAAAAAAATTAAACACAACAAGAAACTATTGAAAGCTTTTAATTATGTAAAAATATTTTACCCTTCTAATACCAGTAGGCTACAGCAGTTTACTACGTAGGTATATACCGGTACCGTAGAATACTAATGGAACAGGTACCAGTATCAGATCGGTAGCCTAGTTTGGTTTGTGTTTCAGAGATTGATTTTGTAGAACAGAAAAACAATGACTTTGTCAGATTGCTGGATGCTTGGGCAGCACATTACCGGTAGATTCAGGATAGTGCAAACGCAGCTAACTGAAGATCAAAAGAGACTACGGCACCACAAATAAAAAAAGTTTGTAGCGGTACCGATATTTGCAATCACAATACTGGTACTTGTAATTAGTTATCCGCGCTCACTGGTAGTTGTCTGACTGCGCAGATCTGAGATATCAGTACACCGATCTGATACCGGTACCCTAGTTCGGTACCCAAGCAGATTAGTTCAGCCTAATACGTTGCCAGGAGTGAAATATTTACGGAAACCCAAACCAAACCAGGCTACAAGTACTGATATGATACTTGTACGATTTCTACTGTGCAGTATCTGTACCGATATATTCCTAATCCTACGCAGTAAACTACAGTACCGGTAGTTTCCTGGCATTAGAAGGGTAAAATATTTTTACATAATTAAAAGCTTTCAATAGTTTCTTGTGGTGTCTAAAATCTTTTTTTACACTATGGTAGCATACCGGTATTGGTTACGGATATGCCAGATAGAACACGAAAATTTTTGTACACTTGGAATTTTAGAGTGATGGAGTCATTACTGGTAGTAAAACCGCTGTTCAATACTGGTAGTAAAAGCTGATTGCTACGTATAATTCACTTCTGAACTTAACAATGAAACTACTTCGAGCTAATTACGCTTTTTCTGCGCAACACTTTTTGACTTGCAAGCTGCTATGACATGCCTTTCCAAAATCGCCTATCGTTTGCAATGACAAACAAGTCAAAGGCACCAAACTCCTGAGTCTGATGACGTCATGTCATTTTTTCAAAACGTAAAAAGTAATTCTGAATAAATCATGGCAATTCATTTTCTTGAAACTGCGAACGTGTATCAAAACCGGGTTTTCAGCATTCGATTAGTAGTATTTTTTGTTGCATTTCAAGGACGTTGCTTTGCAGACATTAAGTGGCCTTTAACATCTCTCGCTTTAAACCACACGTCACGAGGGGTCAGGTACACTCAAACAGTGCTGTCACTAGTCCAACATCCATCGCTTACACAAGGTATTCAGTAGTTATTTCATACACACTCTATTTAAGCAAATTGGCAAACGTCCACGTAGAACTCCCTAGCATCCCGTAATACCCAGTTGCCCACCAGCTAAGTGAAGTAAATACTGAACTTTTCAATAACACGCATATGATGTTTAGCTGCACTAGACTGCATATAAAAACAAGCATATGAAACTACATTCGTACCTCATTGTGCTATCCACCACTAAATTTTAACTGTGCTGCAAACTTTCAAATTTGTTGGATAGAACCATAAAATCAAAACAAGTCTTCTGAGGGTTGTTCAAAAAAACTTTTTTTTTGAAAAGTGATGCTGCAAACGGCTTTTCCCGTTGTATTACCCCAAAAAATGATATTGACCAATTTTTGCAAAAAATGTTTGATATTTAGGGGTGCGCAACTAGATTTTAGTTTATGACGTCATTAAAAAAGTGAAAAAAAAATTTCGGAAAACACTGGCAAGTGACATATCAACAGATACAGAATGACCACGTGCATTGTAGTTTGTTGATTGTTTTGGTTTATTAGCATTAGATAAAAATTTATTTCAAAATTTTACATCGATGACGTCATTATTTTTTGTTAAAATTGCGTCTTTGCACGCTTTATGAAGTACAGTCAAACTTCGATACTATGCCACCTCGCTACTATGCCACCCTCGCTACTATACCACTTTTGATCGTCACCAACTAAATTCAATAGAAAATATATTTACTATGCCACCACTTACCCTCGCTACTATGCCACATGAGGTACAGTATTGCAGTGTATTAACGAAACAATAAATGCTACGAACGAAACAATTAAACGGCTGTGAAACGGCAAAAGTATACAGTATGTGCATGTAATATGTTCTCTCAAGTTATCTACTGTAGCTCAGCCCAAAACTCTGAGGAATCGTCAGCTGGCGCATGTTCTTTCTGCGGATTTCATGCACTTCGTCGTCTAGCCGATCGCATGCTTGCATCACACTGGCCTTCCCGAAACTACTGCACTGTACTGTACATTATACTGAAATACATGTAAATTATAATCGTACAATACAACGTGGCATTACATTGTTGCATCACAAGGCTGTTTTTACAAATCCTTGTTACTATGCCACCCTCGCTACTATGCCACTTTCTCTCGGTCCCAAAGCGTGGCATAGTATCGAAGTTTGACTGTATTAAATGGAAAATGGTTACCTGGTTGCCTCTTGTCTATGCAAAATCGTTTCGGTACAAATAGTATCAGTCGTGCACAAGGTCTTTTTAGGCAATTTACTTATCATAGAATGCTTAAATACTTGTTAATAATCACCTAATTTTAGTGGATACTTTTTTAGATTTGATATTAGCCTTTGAATTGTACTGAAAACATAAATTATTTTACTGGATTGAGTGAATAGAAATGACTACCGCAAGAAGTGCAATTAAAATTTTGTTGATTGGCAATCGTAAATATGATCTTAATACCAGCTGCTTACAGACCAATGGTGAATTGGTGATGTCATGCGTTACTTTTTTCACATTTTCAAAAATCAAAATACCACAACAAATGATGCTGTAAAGCGAGCGATTGAAGAAGTTACTGAAATTTGGTTGAAATCGGGAATTCCTATGAAAAGTAGTTGGCTTCATTCAAAACATTTCTGAATCGTGGAAAAAAATTAAAAAACACGCGCAATAATACCACCGAAAGAAACTACAGAAAAAGATTTTGTGAAAGTTTGGAAACATTATTTGATCTTGCTGCTACAAACGCTGAGCAACAAATTTCTGGCGATTGTCTAAGAACCGAAAAATCTAAGAAAGAAGGCTTCTTTGCATGACCAAAGAAACTCTCGCAAAAGGCAAATGTCCAGTTTGGGTCACGAATCAAGAGAAAAATGACAAAGAAAACGTCAAACAGTCGAAACTGAAAATCTCAAAATAACATAAGCCTTATCAAGCAAAACAGCTAAGCCTACCGCTAACCCAATTTACTGTATTTGCAAGAGTCCTCTTCTCATTCTGAAACCTTAAGGGATGAATTCAGTGACCTAAACGAAGAGGGCCCAAGTCGACTTGAAACGAAAATGATTTTATCATGTTATCTGATAGATTTAAGCTTTAAAAATTTTTCGTAAAAATTTTGAAGTGCTTTACGGTAAATTAATTTTGGTTCAAGTTGACTTGTAACAAGTTTACCAAAATGTGAATTCAGTATAATGGACCATGCAAAGTCGGTCCACTACAATGTAAAATCTTAACCAAATTTCTTTTCAGCATAATGGACCAAGTAAAAATGGTCCACTATTTTATCTACTTTTTACGAAAAACCCAACTTCTACTACAGTGGCCCAAATTCACTTGTGTCGATTTTTGCCAATCCATCGAACAGCTATTATTATTTAACACAAAGAGTATTCAATGTAGATGATAACATTTTATTTCAATTCTTTTGTATGAAAGGAATATACGCTGAATAATGCCTAATTGCCTTTTAAAGAATGCATTTTTTCACTAATTCTACGTAATAACAAATTCACTTAAAAAACTAAGTGCATATGTCTTAGTTGGCTTTTTCTGCATCGTACTGTGATACTGGCAGTATCTCATCTACTTACCGCTTCTTATTTCTGCTCTCTTTCTCTTTATTGCTCAATTTTTTTGTGAGGGTTGCGGTGGCAGTAGCTCGAGATTAAGCATTATTTTGCTTGTGTGAAGTCCCAAGCGATTCCATCCAAGATCCACAATCTAGGCTGTCCAACTGGTCTTTTTCCATTATTTTGTTTTGGCAAGTAAAGCTCGTTTGGGAAGTCTTTCCTGGTGCATTTTGCTGACAATGCCAAATCATTTACGCTGAGATCTTTCAATTCAGAGAAGTAGCGACTCGATGTTTAGAGGTTTTCAAATTACAGAGCTATGCACTTTGCTAAATCTTTGATTTTTCGTAGAAACCTTATTTCAGACGCTTGCACTTGTGATCGCACTCTTCGGTCATTGCCCAAGATTCATGACCATAGATGAGAATGGAAACAAAAACTGTTTTGAAAATTAAGAGCTTTGCCTTTTTCGACAATTCTTGTTTCATGACCATCGAAAAGTGCAAAACTCGCATTACAGCACTAACCTTGTTTATTTTTCGGGTATCCAGTTCTTCGCTTTGTCTTCCGTCACTGGTGAAGGCAACCCCAAGATACTTGGGACTTCTCTACCTGTTTCAGTGTTGCTACATTTACTTTCAACAAACACTGATCAGGGTTTCTTGAAAGATGAAGTACCTCAGGTTTAGCCATACTTGTTTTCATTCTGGCGCTGTCACATGCAGCTGTAAGCCATTTACTGTGCATTGGGGCAAGACTGTGGAAGAAAGCAGAACCAAATCGCAGGCGACTTATTCTGCAATTTCCAATCGTGGCACACTCAGCTGGATTTGTCGATCCAATTCATGTCAATAATGAAGAAGAGAGGTGACAAAACGCATCCTTGCCGGAGTACAACGACATGGAACGGCTTTGATCGCTTGCCATTTACCCGAATACAAACCTCCGGTCGGCAATAGAATGACTTAATTGCACGTAACAACTGACCATCAACGCCATACCCCTGCAAAACTTCTCGAAGTTTATCCGAGGAACTCAATCATATGCTTTTTCGAGATTGACAAAGCATGCAAAGAGATCTTTGCCATATTCCCAAGATTTCTCTAAAGATTTGTTTCAGAGTGAAGATCTGGTCCGTGGTGGATCGAGACGAAAACCGCACTTGCCATTTTCCAGTTTTGATTCCACTATTTCTCGGCATTTCCTTTCAAGGCATTTGACATACAGCATATTTTCCCTGGCAAGTTAAGGAGTAATATCTTTCTGCAGTTTATACATGCTCACCTGTCTGCCCATCTCTGGGAGTTTTGCTAATATTATACGCAACTTAATGCTTACGTTAACCAGAGAATTCCGTGTTCAGTCAGCGCTTTTAACATCTTGGGTCTGATTTCATCTTCACCAGCAGCCTTTCCCGATTTCATCCCTTTAATTGTTGTTGCCACTTCTACTGCAGTAAAAACTTCTTACTGTGCTAATATACCTCTTACCCTGAATGTATCATTTCTTATGTGTCATGACTTGACGGGATGTTTTCACAGGATTTAAGAGATCTTCAAAGTATTCTTTCCGTCGTGAAAAGGTTTCATTCTCATCCGTTAGAATGTTACCTGCAGAGTGCAGAGTCCTTGATGGAGTAAGTGAGAGTCGATCACTTACCACGTAACCACATATGGTCTGTCAAAATACTTTGCCAATAAATAGTTGGAATTCAACCGACAACCAAACTCTTTCTAGGACATACTTGTTGGATTTCTTTACCGCCAAAATTGCTGTTTTTCATGTCTCAGTGTATCGGGATTGCAAATCAGATGACGATCTGTCATGTAGCGAGGCCTTGAACACATTGTTTTTACTCGAATAGTTTCTTTAACTTTTGGTTCCACCAAGGGTTCTTTTCTCACCATTTCCCGCCACTCAAAGTGGCTTACGCCCACAACATTCAGCAGCTGATCTGACCAGCAGCTATTCGTTCCAAATGTCCTCGGATTCATCAGGAAGTTGTTTGAACTTAGATGATGTACTGGATGCAAACTGTTTCCTTACTTCACTGTTTTCCAAAGCCTGCCATTTGAACCCGTAAGTCACAGAAGACTTGTTGGATTTCATTCGTTCTTTTTATTCTTGACCACCGCAACAATAGCAAATGCATGGTAACACAATAATAACACGTAGAGTCAGGAAAAGGAAGTAGCGACTCAACGTCAGACGTTAAAACATGCAGAAGGTATTGAAGATGAAAAAGCGATTTTTATTTGCGTGGTTGCTACACCTGTCGCACCAGTTTTATATACAATGTAGGCCTAATCAATCATACTCATCAACATTCACATGCAGGCACATAAGATGTAAGTTAAACTAACGGCTGGAGTAGTTGATCGAATAATTGATAAAGAGGAAAGAGAGGGGCAGTGACCAGTGCAAGGCCAGGCACAGTTACGTATGTGGTCAATGGGTGGCGCAACCAGCCCAAAAACTATGTTTAGCTCAACGGAGCAAGGTGAGGAAAGAAAAACCACCCTGAAAATGAAACCTCACCGCGTACGGAAACCCTTTCAAGTTTCCTGTTTGGCCCAAGTCTCAAAAGTTGCAAGGAACATACAGGGTGTCCATAAAGTCCGTGTGCACTTTAAAAAAATTATAACTTTAATTGTATTTGCAATAGAAATAATTTGTAAAAAGGATTTGAAAGAAGAAAATCGATATTTTTTAAGGTTTTATTGAAATTTTATTTAAGTTTCCACATGTCCTCCATCATCTCCAATACAAACAGTAACACGATTTTGCAGTTCACTAAAAACATTTCCCAACTGATTTATAGTAATGCCTGAAATCACATTAGTTATTTTAGCTGTCAAATAACTAGGTTTGGTTGCATACACAATTGTTTTCACTGTCCCCATAAAAAAAACCCTTATGGAGTCAAATCTGGCGAACGTGGAGGCTAACAAAATGGTCCTCTCCTTCCAGTCCATCTGTTTGGAAATTCCTGATTTAGAAACTGTCTAACACGCAGAATTTGCTTATCTAAGAATTGTTACAAATTTTGTAGTGAAGAATTATTCAATAGCTGTACTTAAAACTAGATACATAAAACTTTCTAAACATTTTTACAGATTATTTCTATCACAAATAAAAATAAAGTTATAAATTTTTTAAAGTGCACACGGACTTTATGGACACCCTGTACTACCAAATGATGATCAGTTGACAATTCAGCACATCGCTTCACTCAATTGTCAAGCACAACCGAAAATATATCTGACAAAATTTTTGATCCATACCTTGTATACTTGTGAATCTTTCCGTGCTGGAAAAGGTATTCGTGATGCAGAGTCCGTTGCTACTACAGAGCTGCAATAAATACCTTCCGTTCTTCATTCCAGTTACTCCATGCTGTCCGATCACACCCTTCCACGTATCTGTGTCTGTTCCAACATCTGAGTTGAAATCCACAGAAAGCACTCTAGATTCAGTTGGTGATACTCGTAAAAGAGCATCATTTATTTCATCCACAAAAGCCTGATATTCACTCGTGCCATTGATGGCATATACCTGCAATACGCATAATGACCGATTCAATACCTTGAGCTTCAGCATGCAGTCCCGTGATCTCAAAGGAATCCAATCTGACACACAGTCTGACAACCGGGGGATTGTGAGAATCTCCACACCCGCTTGAGCAGACATACCTGGATCAGCACCAGAATAGAAAAGTTTCCATCTGTCATCCAGATTCACAGTTCCAGAGCCACGTCTCTTGGTTAAACAAACTCCGACAATATCGTGATGATGTTGCTGTGCTTCCTCAACCAATTCTAACTCTTTTCCTGTGAGGGTGAGGATATTCTAATTGCCCAACAGCAGTTGATGATGGTCGACCCTTGAGTGTGCAACATTATCTCAAGTACGAATACTTTGTGCTGCCTCCATTCGCCTCTCCAACTATGGAGCAGGCACATTGGTGGAACTGCTACTAGGGCTGGCTGGTGAAAATTGTCGCTTAGTTTTCGAACAAGCTTCTCTACCTAAGACTCAAATGCCGTAGGGGTTTGGCTGAATGCTGACCTGGGAGTACCTACGCGCTCCTCTGCCGGACGAGGCTCCAATTCGAAAGATGAACCCATTAACTTTGTACATGTAATTTTCATTATGTGTATACGGCGCTTCCTTGCCAAACGAGGCCCAATTGTAAAGGTGGACCATGTAATTTTTTTTATATGCACTCATCATGATTTTTTGCAGTTTGACCTAACTTCGGAGAGGTTTTATAATATCATAGTTGTCCTTTTTCTAGTTTATGTGCTTACCACAGCTAATTGACATAACCAACCAGGGTTTAAAGTTTTCCATCTTGTTTGATTTAAACTATACTTCGTCTGGTCTCTACCCTACAATCTTTACTGCCTCTCCTTTTGCATGGGATCTAAACCTTGATGTCCCACCCCCTCGTCGAGGAGAATAGTTGTTGTGCAATGATTTAGTACTTTGCTAGCGGAAATACCTAATATTTTAGAAGTCTTTTTCAAACAAATTTGTCAATTATTCAGCAATAAGTATCTGTCCAATTTACTTCTTGATCAATTGTTTGACCGAGCAAAATAATATCCTTGATATTTTTCCACTGCACGGCCCTTGTTTTTCTTTTTTTTAAAGTTGCTTTTATAACTTGGGCCACTACACGGTTGGTGAAGTTTTGTAACAAGTTAACTTGAATCCGCACAACTTGCAAATATTGGAGTAGTGTAGAGGCCCAAGTTAAAAAATGATGTAAAAAAAAACATCAGCAATCACGTGATCACCAAATTTTGTGAAAAAACTTTTTATCACTCCACGAATAAACTCGTAAAAGTTTGTAGTGCTAACTGCTAATGCTTAAATGAATACATGAAAACCATTGTCAACTTTAAACGCGGTTTTCTCAAACTGACCAATTTTGACTTGGGCCACTCTACGTTTAGGTCACTCAATTCAGCCCGTGTTCAAGCGAACGCATTCATGCTTCTAACCAAATCGTATCCGTGCGGCTTCAAAGAAAACTATTCCAATCTAAAGCCCCAACGCAAGTAGCTGATAGGAAAGGTATGTCCACAAATCATTACTTTTATGTCGTTGCTTCCATGATTGATGCTTCTTCCGGAAACCGGTATGATTTTGTTCTTTTACCTAGCATCTGAAGACGTGCAAGATCATCTGACGGAAAAGGAATATCATCTCAAATAAACCAAACTTTCGTCTCTCCTCAGTGCCTGATTTGCACCAGTGCTGGATTCCAGTTTTCTTACACCAAATAGTTTTCCGCTTTTATAGTTTGGTGTTCCACTTATCGCAACAGCAATATGTTCTTTAGATTCACCAGAGCTATTTATCACGATTTTTTCGTCCCAATGAACTACCACATACTGAGAAAGGACGAAGTTTTGGTTTATTTGAGAAAATATTGCTTTTCTGTTACATGATCTTGCTCGTCTTCCGGTGTAAGGCGAAAGAACAAAATCATCCCGGTTTCCCGAAAAAGCAACAATCATGAGAGCAACGACATAGAAGTAATGATTTGTGGGCAAGCCTTCCCTGTCTGCTATTTGAGTTAGGGTTTTTGATTGCAATGTTTGAAAATGTGAAAAAAGTAACGCATGACATCACCAATTCACCATTGGTCGGTAAGCAGCTGGTATTAAGATCAGATTTACGATTGCCAATCAACGAAATTTTAATTGCACTTCTTGCGGTAGTCATTTCTATTCACTCAATCCAGTAAAATAATTTATGTTTTCAGTACAATTCAAAGGCTAACATCAAATATAAAAAAGGATCCACTAAAATTAGGTGATTATTAACAAGTATTTAAGCATTCTATGATAAGTAAATTGCCTAAAAAGACCTTGAGCATGACTGATACTATTTGTACCGAAACGATTTTGCATAGACAAGAGGCAACCAGGTAACCATTTTCCATTTAATACTGTACTTCATAAAGCGTGCAAAGACGCAATTTTAACAAAAAATAATGACGTCATCGATGTAAAATTTTGAAATAAATTTTTATCTAATGCTAATAAACCAAAACAATCAACAAACTACAATGCACGTGGTCATTCTGTATCTGTTGATATGTCACTTGCCAGTGTTTTCCGAAATTTTTTTTTCACTTTTTTAATGACGTCATAAACTAAAATCTAGTTGCGCACCCCTAAATATCAAACATTTTTTGCAAAAATTGGTCAATATCATTTTTTGGGATAATACAACGGGAAAAGCCGTTTGCAGCATCACTTTTCAAAAAAAGTTTTTTTGAACAACCCTAATGTCTTATGCCAGGACACATTTATCCAACAATGGCTTTGCAACGGATTAGGCAATTTTTTTTTAAATACATTATATACCGGGTGTTTCAAAAGTCACGCCCGATTTTATCGTTTTTTCATATTAAAAATCGGGCGTGACTTTTGAAACACCCTGTATTGTTTGTCGTAGCAAGGTCAATCATGGTCAGAACTAATCATCGAAAAAGACTACTTGGACATGCAATTTACTGCACATCTCAGTGGCAATTAATGCCGTTTTAATTACCGAACAGATTGTGTCGGGTTCCATCGTTCAGAAGGCAATTCGCCACTTTGTGGATCATTTACAGGTGAATGAAGGATTGAAATGCAAACTTCACCATTCTAAAAATACAGGTGATCCAATAGGTATCAGTTACTCACTAGTGCAATAATCCAAATGAGTAACGCACTCTGCATCTATCTAACCGCACCAACGCAAAGCACCCCATTTGAGTTCTGCTGGAATGTTTATGGTGCTTAATTTTTCATTACAAAACTACATTATGACTCGTTTTAGCTAATTCAATTCTTATTAACTTAAATGCCACCAAACAATCTAACACATCGAAATACATCTCAAAAAAGCATGGCTTTAAATGGAACTTAAATGAAAACAAAATGTGTAAGAATTACTCATTCATGCTCAATTCACTAATATCACATGCGGCTAAAATTAAGTGAATAACTTACCTCATAGATATTCGAATGGAACATCTTTGTTATGAATCGAAATGAAGGTGGTGAGTATGGATAGTCGTGAGAAAACTTGATGATGGCCTAAAATAATGTCATAAAATTAAGGTATGCAATGTATGAATCCACAGACTAAATCAATAAATTTTAAGCTAAAGAGAATAAAACAAAACCGAGGAATACTCATCCACACATTTTATTTTCACCATGTTTCTAGAGTCAATATTTGGGTTTGAGTTAGGTATGGGATTAGTTTTAGACTAAGAATTTGAGTTTCGGTTGGAATTAATAAAAAAAAGTAGAAAAAAGTTTTAACCCATAGATGCAGATAGCAGACACTGCCTTATATTAATTGTTTTTGAACTTTGTTAATCAGTTTTTACAATGACAGAAAGCGAATGACTATTTCACAAGAAATTTTTAAGCTTTACAGTAATGCAAAAAGCAAAACGAAAATAAACATATATGGTTGATTGCTACCTAAAATTGTCCAAATATGTTATGACATTGATTTGCAACTTTTAAAAAATTGCAGCTAATGAAATTTTTGTGACAATCACATCTCCATCATCACCACCGGCGCAGCCAGAAATAAAAAAAAGGGGGGGGGGACTAAATTTTTTTATTGTGATTAAAGCATGTACAAATCGGAAAATTTTCATTTAGGCAAATTGTAACAAATTGCAAGATTTAGCGATAACATGCAGTAGTCCTGCCGTCGTTCATGCAGAAGACGCATAAAAAATAAATAAATGAAAAAGAATAAAAGTGCTTTCACCTTGTTTTACAATTTTATTTTATTTGATGATGCAACAGGGGACGCAAAAAGACGCGTTTTCTTAACGTAGACCATACGAGACAATTGCAGATTGCCGTTATTATTCAGGGAAGCTGGCATAATAATATTTCAACTTTCAAACATAGTATATTGTTACAAATTAAAAACAAATGAGATGTACAATTTGCAAAAACATCTGAAAATGATTGGTTTTTCGAAAATTAAGTGCTGTCTATTATTATTTATGTTAATTGGCACCACGTATGTTAATTAACGCCAAGTGCAATTTTCAAACAGAAAAAAAAAGCGCTATATTGTGGTTTGCCAATACAAAGTTTTGTTAATTACTGTAATGTTATACTGTTGGTAGGAAATAGGGATCTAAGCAAGAGTAATGCGATAGCGATCGACCATTCCTTACGTGCAGTTAATTGTCTCCACAGAATAATGCAAATCTGAACGCGGTGTTCGCGTTAAAAGGGTCATAATAACAGAGTACAATCGGTTTATTTGTACAGCATGCACGCGAACGAAGTTTGGTTCGCACCGAAAACTGTGTAAAATGCTTCCAGAGCGAATTTTTAGGTCAGACCTACACTGTGCATAAAGTCTCAAATGTACGGGCGTGTCGTTAGTTTGTTTGAAACAATTGAATGCTCGTATGCTCGTAAGAAGATACGCTGTGCGTACCAAGTTTCGGTTTTAGAAGAAACTAAAGGCGAACTTTTGCGTAACGATGTTACACTCAGTGTAGATTGGGAATAGGCGGACGGCGTCAGCGCGACTTTTTGCTCGCAACCAGCGTACTCTGTTTAGACATTGTCATAGTTTAAACAACGTCGCCAGACTTGCTGCTCTGATAGACAAAGAGAACACTGTTACAAATCAACACAGTTATTCGGTGTTGTATGCGGACATAATGGAAGAAGATTTCCTAAAAATAAATTAGAGTAACATTTACTGTAATAAACATTTGACATTGAGCAGTTTGAAGTTGTAAGATTAATTCAAACCAGCCAATGTCCCGTTCACCCAACCTCGGCTGGAAATAAAATTCAAGGATCAAACTGACATCGCAGCTACGCTTTTGCTTAACCACAAAAACTTTTTGTGCAATATTACATTGATTCTTCCGTTTTTCATCAAACGGGCTCTCTGGAGTCTAGGCGGTTGGCCGAAAAGCAAGCCTACATAGGCGGTTTTGTCCAATTACGTCTGATATCTTTTTTAGTGCAAACGCAAAAAAAATTTTTAAACAGACAAATGCATGCAATCAAACGACAAGCGATGTGTATATTTATACGCATAAATACGCGTGATCGTTAAAACGAACCCAATACACTACCTGTGTTCCCTCTAACTTTATGGCTAATCGGCGAGTGCCCAAATTTTCCTGAAGCAATTGTGCCCAAAGCCCTAAAAAGACGTTTATGTGCCCTAAATTTTGTACCAATCCAGTATTAAAGTATACTAAATGTCATATTTCCACAAATTTGTCGAATTTTCTAAAGCTATATTTACTATATTGCCAAAAATTATTTGCCCTTGCTCCAACAAATCGCCGATTCGCTGAAAAAAATCGGCTAAGTGGGAACACTGTACACTACATATGATAAAAAATCAATTTCGACATTCAAGATATATGGAGAGTCATTCTCTTAGAAGAGACTTGCTTTTCTTCAGCAATTAATTTTTTTCGAATGTTATCAATTAAAATATTCCCGAAATTTATTAAGGTCGAAACTCGCTTTGATTATGACGACATTTAATTCGTGGACTGATACACGTCAGATCTCGGCCGCCTCAAATTCTCACCAGTATCTGATTCTACTTTTTGGAAAATAATAATTTTTAAAACAAAATGGATTGCGTTTTTTGGTGCAAAATCGTGCTGTTTTCTGCCTCGTGTGCGTTCTCCCGCAAAAGCAACGCTGTATTTTAACGAGACATTATCATTCCAAGGCAGCGCGATACGGGCTACGCAATGATCGAACGTTTTCAAGAAATACCAATACTGCCTATATACAAGCATTCCCACTCTCCGGGTTTTGTTTCTACCCTGCGTTGCAAAAAGGCAACGTGGATAAATTCTTGTTTCAATATAATGAAGTTGTTATGCACGATTGTTATATTAATATGACGTAATAGATACCGTAACTTTTTCGATCATATTTGCCAAAATTGATTTTTTGATTGTTACTCATTTCCATTGTTACGTTAACTATGCTTAACTTTGTCTTTTTGCTGCAAACGTTTTTTCAACCCCAATATCTCGGAAACAATACTAGCTAGACAGCTCAAATTTTTTCAAGATAGAGAAGCTAACGACTGGAGAAACAATTTTCAAAGAAATGCAAAAGTTTTGACCTTGCTTACTTGCAACTCAGGGAAGAATTACACTTGAGTTGAGCGTTTTAAAATTACTTTTTTTACAATTTTATCTTTTTTAAAAAATTTTTGTGAAATTGTGCACTTTCAAAAGGGGCAGGACTGGTCCCCCTAATCACCCCCTGGCTGCGCCGGTGATCACCACTCAAAACCTAGCACATACCAACAGTCCAACCCTCATACAGTACGTAATTTACGTTAAACTTTTAATGACAATTTAAAAAAAATACTGTAGTCATCACATATAAGGAGTTAAAAGTGGATAATAGCTTTGCTATAAAGTGTTAGCAAGGTGTCTTTTAATCATCTATGACATTGTCACATTTACACATAAAAGATTTGGATTTTTTAAATCTGGCTGTCCTCTATCATAAATCAACAGAAGACAATGATTTATATTGTTTTAACAGAGTAAAAGAATGATTGAAGACTGTAAATGTAAATGCAGTCCATTTTCAATGCATTAAAGAGGCTCTGCTCAAAATCGGTTTTTGTTGAAGAAATGAGAAATGTTTAAGGTAATAAAGATGTGCCACAAATCTTTTCTCCACCACTCCATTCTTTGCGAAAATATGATTTAATCCGATTGACTCCACAGCATTGGCGACCCTGTATTTAGCAATTTTGTGACATCACATAAGATTTAGATTAGTATATACTAGTAGCCTGGGTCTACAGGTTCCAGCAGCAGTAACCAAATTTTCAGATTTGGTTATAGGCTAATCACTACTACTAGTTGGGTTATCGCATTTCTTAGTCTGCAAGAGTTTTTGCAAAAATATGCCTTTTTTGATGTCACAAAATTGCAAAATGGAGTCAAACAAATTAAAATGTATTTTTGTGAATAAATTGAATTGTGGAAAAAGGCTTAGGGATACCAGTACCTTTTTATTACCTTAAGTAGTTATCATTTCTTGAATAAAACTGATTTTGAGTAGTACCTCTTTAAGGAAGAAAAGTTTTTTCCAGAAAATATTCCAGTTTACCAAACACCAATAAACGTAATTTTCCAGTTTGGTACCAACAACATAATTTTTAAGCTTTTGGCTTGATTTCTCATGAAATAATATGCAAGCAACATAGTATCATTTCATCAGCAAGATCAAGTGCTGATGCATTATCATTCTGAACTTTGTTAAAAACAACTCACTTTGAAATATCCACCAGCATATAAAGTATCAGGAGGTCCATATAATCCCACTTTCCACTGAAAAATATCACTATCATCAACTAACCCAATCGTAAAACCCTCCACTGGTTGTTGCTGTAATTTCTTGAATTCATTTTGAAGTATTTTTGAGCTACAACTTGTCATTGCATTAGACATTTTTCAACAAATCAGCATTACACAAACTAACAAATCTTATTAGCACAACTAACTTTAATTGCTCAATTGTTGTAACCTGTTAATGTCAATGCAGAATAAGCTGTGATTTTAATTACAGGAAGTTACTCTTCTGGGAACAAAGCTATTCTTACTCAATGCTTGTTTCATCATGGTAAATAATATGCCTAGTAGGGTGAAGTCGGGTAATTTTGGCAACCGGAAAGTTCGGCAGAAAACCGGAAATTTCGGCAGGTATGAAAGTTTATGGTTTGATGCTGGCAGGTCTTTCGAGAAGTTACACGATTTCTAAAAATGGTTTTAATATTTCCTGTTACCTAATCCTTCTACGAAAAATTTGACAATCTTTGAAGACCTCTGTATGTTCTTTTCTTGCAGCTACAATATTTCTGCGAATAATAGAATTGAACTTTTAATAACGTCTGGAAGCATTTGGCCTGTTGCTACCTTTCTAGGCTGTGCTGCAACCTTAGTTAGTTGCTGGTAGCACTTGGCGGTGTTTGTTATTACGCGACTTGTAAACGGATTTGTGAAAAATAATCCATTCCTCTACAGTCTACCCTAAAAGCATCAAAAGCAGAAGTTTTGCAACGTTAGCAAAAATTGTAAGAATTACAAGCGCGTTTAATTGATATTAATTCAAATTTATTACAAAAAACTTTTAGCGAATGCAACTGTAATTAGAAAAATTATTAAAAACAAGAATTTGTAAAATTTAGCAGAATTGATTTTAATTTCGTTTGGATATTGTAAGTAGAATCATTGATCGTAGGTTGCCGCCTTTTTTCAGCCTTTGAGCCTACCTGAACAGCATATTTTGTTCGAATTAGTCAAAAATCTGAATACACTTTACACAAATTAACCAAATTTAACACTAAATAGGCAGCTGAGATTATTAGAACAAAAAACAAATATGATTTATTTGCTTGCCGGAATTTCCGGTTTTACCAGAAATTTTGGCAACCCCTATTACATCATATAGCCTGCGAGCATGACGTCATAGTATTTGATGTTGGATCGAAAAATATGGCAATACTACTGCAGGCACACTTAAGTTTAGGTCTCCATCAAGCAAAAAAAACTAGGCTACCGGTATGTCAGATGTATAAAAATCGGTAGCCAATTCACAGCTTTCCAGTTTGATGCTCAGATCCAAGTTCCACCACAGATAGGGACAGTTGACTGTCTGATCTTCATCATGTGTGGTAGACAGGCAGGTAGCTTAACCCAAAGATGAAACGGTCCCTGTACTGTCTGCTAAAGCAACGTCACAGCTTCAGACTGCACGAAATAAAGAAAAAATTCAATATAAATTAGGCTACACTATACAGGTTCTAAGTGACTCTGAATCAGCACTGGTCTGTGGTGCCAAATCCAACATCAGTTTTTTTTTTGGTCGTTGATTGAAATGTTTAATGAAGAACCAAAAAAATTAGCCTACTTACAGACTTAGTTATTTCGGTGGAATGACCAAACAATATTGACCAAAAGAAAGTTCTGCATAGGCTATTTGTTGCAAACAAGCCCCTAAATTGCGTTTGCAATCATGAAACTAACTAAAAAAATCTTTACAAGTTCGGACATTCGACTGAAAATTTTGAGCAAAAACATAAACCAACCATTGCGACTGAGTCGCATAAGCATTAGTTACTCAACCTGTCAACCGCTAGCCGACCGCTAATTTAGTAGACCATTTCAGATGCACTGCAGTAACTGATACCGACAAATAAAAATGAAAGTTCAGAGAGGTAAGCAATCCATGCCCGCCTACAATACTCAGTGATCTCAAATTTCAATTTATGGTAATTTTGCCGATTACCGGTAATTGCTGGACACTACACGGTGTACAGGGTGTAGGCCTACTTCTGTGTTTTATTTTTCAGTTCTGGTTGTTTAACTTGTTCCGCTTCATTTCTGACTCCGTAAAATTTGCAAATTTTACATCTGCTTCCAAAATCTTTCTTTCAAACTCCGCTTTGCTTTACCCAAGCCCAAAGCCCAATATTAAAATAAAAATGCATTATTGGTGGCGGGTGAAATGATGATTTTTTACCATATTGTACTTTGAACAATATATTACAAAAGCTTCTGTGTATATTTTACGTCTATCGAGTTTGTTTTGAACAATGTGCCGCTTCTCAAACCAAATTTGGTATTTTTCAGTTATTCGTTTTTTTTAGGCAACATTGGAGAGGAAGTTTTGTAAACATTCCCAACATTTACCACAAAGTGAAAAAGAAAGAACTTACCACAAGCAATTAGTAAAACAATAATGCATTCAAAAAATATGCTTTCCATATCTTCAATGTGTTTAGAAAAACGTTTCAAAATACCCTCGAGAACTACCAAAGGGCCTACAACATGCAAGCAACGTGAAAAAATGGAGCTTGTCGGCCTATTCTGCTAGTTGAATTCAATTGCTGTCGTTTCTTTTTCTTATTTTTTTATTGTACTTATTTAAATTAGACGATCTTGTTATGAGGTACATGCTTTCAAGATTTTCATTTTCTATTATTTCAGAATCAAGCGGAGTTATTTGACAACAAAATTATACTATTTATACTCCGTAATTGTCCTTTTAGTAGCTTAGCAACTGCAAGCCACAAATCTACCTGCGTGCTGTGTCTGCAATAAAATAGCCAAAGCAAGCAATCAGGAAACAACTTGCATAATGGTAGGCTATCTGTTACCAGAATGCGAGGCTAGTCTAACTCTAATAGTCGTATTATCTTAATAGTATTTTCAACATTCCATCAATCATCTCTGACTCTGACAGTCTGAGCGACTTTGTTTGGAACTGAGTGGTTTGGTATCGGTAGCTAAGCAGAAGCAGACCAAACTCGAAATTGAATCATTGTGGTAACTGGAAAAAAGGTTTTGCTCTAGCTTGACTTTCTTCCAATTTTCAGAAAATATTTAATTGGTGAAATTGGTGATAATTACATCATTCAATATATGAAACTTGATTTGTATGTTGCAATGAAATTGAAAGAAGAAAATGAGGATAAGCTTTCAACCAATGATGATTCAAGCTTGCCCATTGGTTTAGAAACATCTTCTGTGCTTCTAACTACTAGAAATGTGTCGATGAAAACTTCTGGATTTAATATAAAATCAAATCTAGAGAATTGCACCATTGATGTACCGGTATCATTTTCTCCTTTTAAAAAGCATAGAACTGAGGTTCGTGAAAAATTAACTGCAGATTCATCATTGACACAAAATTGCATTGAAGAAGAAGATGAAGAATTTAGTGAAAGTTCAACCTTATTTGAAGCTGATTGCTACATTAAGCGTATGTATTAATTTAATGTGAGAGAAAATGTTTCAAAATTTGGAGGAATTGTGATATCTGATATGGTTTACTCAGTAGGCAGTGTAGGCCTAGTCAATCGGTGTCAAATATTTGCACTCTGTTTTTGGTTTGGCTACAAGGTTGCCAGTGATTTTGTGACAAAGTGATTATGTCGCAGTGATTTTGTCATCAAGCGAATAGGTTACCGATGGCATTTTGAAGACAAAAAAGACAGAATAAGCATATCTGTCAACCTTATTGGACCTTTGCATAATTAAAATTAAAGCACCGACTGAAAGCAGCAGCCATTGAGCTATTCTACTATCCCCAGAGCTGTCTTGCTCTAATCCTCACTTTTTGCAAAATCTCTTTAACAAAACTACTTTGTGACTAGAATCATTGGCAATGGGCTGCAATTGCGTGTTCACACATGTAGGTCAGAGGTTTTGACAACCAGGAACCAAGTTTAAACATTTTTTCTTGCATTTGATTCGTTTTCACAATTATTATTATCATAGTAAAATAAAGAGAAGGCAGCAGCTATTTTGCCTCTAGAGGCAAAATAGCCCCATGTTATTTTGCCATTTGTAGGCAAAATAGTCCTAGTGGCTATTTTGATGCAAGTGCCAAAATAGCCCTAAGCCTATCTTAACCCAAACCCTAACCCTGACCCAAACTCTAACCCTAATTCTAACCCTAATCCCAACCCCAAGCCTAACCCTAACCCAAACCCTAACCTAAACAGAGGAAAAACACTATTATGCCTCTAGAGGCAAAATAGCTACTTCCTAAAGAGAAAGGGATGATAACAATATCAGATTTGGTCTTACTCTTTTTCAGATGGAATCCAATATGACAACCATCAGATACTTGATCCACAACAAGTAATGGAGTTAGATGAAGAAGACGAAGACGATGAATCAAGCATTTCAAAGAAAAATAGCCCAAAATCTATCTCTTCTATATCACCTAGTGCAATCAAAAAGCGAAAGAAGAAAAAGAAAAGGTATTTTTGAGGTGTAATAAATATGATCTTCTATAATCGTCTGAGATAACAAGATCTGAGATGATGTATTTTAACTACCTTCTCTTGATTGCAGATCATGTTATCTTGCCATATTTTAGAAAAATACGCAGAATTAGCTTTAGCTTGGCCTAATGAATCAACTAGTACAGTGTACACAAATAAAAGTTTAAGTGTAGACCTAAAAGTAAGTTTAATTATTTTTATTTATAACCTGCTAGCTGCTTTTTTTGCTGATCAGTGGTTGAGTGGATAGAGTGATTGCTAACTGAAATAGTAGCCTTTGGTTCAATTCCTAGTTGGGTCAAACCAAAGTCTATAAAATTTAGTATTCACAACTTTTGTGCTTGACATTCAGCAATAAAAAGGACTGTATGAAGCCTCCACTATGTGTGGTAGACATCCTAACAGGTAGCAGCTTCACTTGAAGACTGCAAAGGTCTTTTCACTCTCTGGTAGGAATAAGGATCTAGCAATTACAATTTTGAGGTTACCTCCTTTTTTGTTATTTTTGATTGCATTGATTACTACAGTATTTGACATTTATAATTTGATAAGAGAAGGGATCAGAATATGGTAAGCCGCTTCAATATATCATGCATAAAATTTTTGTCCAAATTTTTTAATTTTTAGTTTTTGACTTGTACTGTGTTATGGAATTTTTGTTATAAACACCAAAATTAAATTTGTTTTTAGTTTGGAATATTTAAATCACAGTTTTTATAACATTGATTAAAGCATGTTTCAAAACAAATTAATTGCAACTGTCACTTGACTGTAGTTTATTAAATTTTATGTTTAGGTGGATCGGAATTTGTACCACACATTGTAGATATGATAGTGGTAAGCTTGACAAATATGTGAATTATGAGTAGAAACTCTGATATGTCTGTATGTGTGTATAAATGGCATAACCTTGATAATTTATTTATTATAATACTAATTTATAGCAGTTTGATGCATTTTCAGAAAATATAGCAGGTATCGGGGTGTTTTTAAATGAGTATTGACGTTTTTCAAATGTAGCAGGTGTATTAGTACTAAACATTTCATTTTTTTGATGAAACTAAGACCTTTTTTTATCAATTTTCAAACAGCAATCTGCGATTCTTGATTTAGCAAGCATGCCGTGTAGCTTTAGTTAGCAATGTTTAGTTGTTTTTTTTTCTTTTAAGTGAAAATCAATGCAAGATAGAGATTCGGTGAAAACTAATAGCACTACCAAGTGCTATAAAACGTATTTAAAAAGACATTTTAATTTCAGCACTACCGAGTGCTATAAAACATATTTAAGAAGACATTTTGATTTCAGTTTCATTACCTTGAACCATTATCAAGTGTGTTCTAGTATGTGACACAGTATATAATCAGCTATCACTGATCAGATTTTTAAATTAGAAGCCAGTGATTGTTTTATTGCTTTAGGCTGGAATCACAATCAAGTTTATTGCACAATTTTCTTGCATCAATATTTTTTGAGCTATCACACCTGGATGCAATTTTCTTGCCAGACGGAAGCGTCTAGGTTTTTCAGTCAACAAGTTGCTGAAGCTATCACTCATATTTTTTTGCTGTAAAAGCATTTACGCAGTTGTTAAGGAATTTCTTTGAAATTTGCCGTGGCAGTAGTAATATTATGCACTTTGTTGATTCAATAATTATTTCTTGTTTACCAAAATGATACAAGCACGTTCACTAAAGCGAAAAGCTGCAGGTATAGTAAGAAATAGCTATTTGAGTTCTGTCACAAATTGCGAGCGCAGACTATGAATTTTTTGTTTTAACCTGCATTGAAATGAAATTAATAAATGGAAAATATCAAAAACATTTGCTTGTTTGGAACTCTTTAGCATAGAACGTAGCTTTTTTATGCTATGTTATCTATCACTACTAAAATAGCATAACATTGCATGATTGACGAAGTAATGATAAACCAGATATGTTCTTCCCAGTACTTGTGGTTTCAGAGGACTCAATAATTTGATGTTTGGGTAACTTAAAACTTTATTATTTTCAAATAAAAATAAAAGCATTTTTGTTTGGTTTCTTATAAAATCAGCATGAAATAGCTGAAAATTATCTACGGTACCGGTACTAAAAATTATCGTAACTGCTTAAAAATGCAAAAGGCTCTTTTATCAGAGGACATGTCAAATTTTAACCAAAAAAATATTAAAATCATCGCAAATTCGGCACTAACGAAAACTGGGCTGGAATCTTTTTTTCTGATCAGAAGAAAATTTTCAACATTTTGATTAAAACTAAATCACACATTGAATACTTCTTAAAGTTTAATTATTACTAAATAGTGAGCAAAAGCTTTTCTCCATTTGATCTCGATCTAAAACTTCCGAAACTTCCTTCTAAGAATCTGATTTTTTATTCCATCCTTATACTTGGGATTAAACATGTTCCAAAAGCACTGCATTTCTTTAATTTCTCAAAGTTTAATTTCATGAGTTGACCACGACGGCATGTTAGTAACTATACTGCAGTTCTGGTTCATAACTTTTCAGAATGAATTTGGAAAAGGCCAAACACAAGTTTGAATAGGAACAATTGGGTCATCAATATGCGATCGTAAACAAAATAGCAGGCAACACATTTAAGTCTTTGAAGAAAAATGAGAAAAGAGCAGGCACAATGTTATATTGTAATACGTCATTGTCGATCAATTAAAAGCGTAAAATTTCTTACAAAATTTTTGCTTGATAATTGTAACGCATTCGTTTTTAGTGTTGACTTCGGCGATTTTTTATTTGTTTTCTGCGGGTAAATATTTTCAAAGGCATGGCTAAAAGCTTAGTTTTCTTTATTGAGAACGGCGACTTTTAGAAAACTTGCTGGCAAAGTGGAGCTCGGTTCTATTTCCCCGCAAGAACTCAGCAAGACTTTCTAGACACTGATTTTCATTCTCACACGACTGTGCAATAAAATTGCCGACAGATGCTCGCAATAGTGAGCCATAAACTTGCGCAACCTTTCACACGATTGATGCAAGAAAATTGTGCACAAAACTTGATCGTGTGATTCGGGTTTTAGTCACGTTGATATGAATTAAATGTTCCCTCAAAGCTCTTGAGGGTACTGAAGAAACAAGTTTATTTCTATTGCTTACCACAATTTTAGTTCGCCGAGTAAGTAAAAGATTCGGTATGAAGGAGGTGAGTGAGGAGGAGGATTGGACAATTTTCTGGACTGATTACTCTGTATCTCTGGAACGTGTTATGGAAATGAAAAGATTTCAGGTTGTTTTTTTTTCATTCTACATTGTTTTACAATAACAAAACTTTTGAAGAACTGTATCAAGAATATGTATAATTCACTCCAACGTTGCCAATTCCATTCTTAAATGGATTAGAATAGGCGCCATTGGAAGCATTTTCTCTAAATTTTTGCAATCGTGTCATTTTTCTGTTACCAAAACTATTGTTTTAGTTCAGAATAATTGGCTATCTTTAGACGTCAAATGGATTAATTTCTAAGCATACACCCGCAACCGGCCAGTTGGTCGAGCGGTAATGCATTCGTCTCTGGAGCGGGAAGTCTGAGGTTCAAATCTTGGACTGGTCAAATCGGACACAGTTTTGCCAACGGCTCGCCATCGCTGCAACGTTTCTTCAAATGAAGCTGTGTTGCTCGTCGCAATAACTCGGAGATGGGCCCCGCAAACTCGTTACACGCTTTGGCGTTAGATAGATAGATAAATAGAAAACAGTTTATTCGCCTGAGCAATACAAACACATACAAGACAAACACACATAAAACAAAGTTACGATAAGTTTGTTCAGGCCAGGAAGCACCGACGAACCCGAAGGTTTTTCAATCCAAGGTGCTTCCTGACTTGTTACTTGACAGTGTGAAAACTTAAAGAAAAAAAGCATCGAATTGAAAAGAAACAGACAATTATTTTGTTCAACTGGTATTATAACAAGAGAAAATTAATGAACAGTGTTACACAGTTAAATGATAGATTTCCAAATATGGACCAAAGAAGGTCAAAATGATATATACCGGTAGTTTTGGATAGCTTTTTGTCTTATCTTTTTTTTGAATGATAACCAAGATAGTTCTTTTACATCAGGTTCAATTTTTCCCCACAATTCAATTCCTCTATAAGTCAGAGACTTTTTCCCAGCTGAAGTTTGAACGTTAAACAGCGAGTATAATGAAAGATTTGGTTTGATTAGCAGTCACACACTTGACTATAGTTTTTATGATCCTTCATACAATTAGTTTTTGTTTTTAGAAAATTAACCATTTTCCTGGGATGAACGAAATATGCCGGAAAGATTTTCTCGCGCGGAATTTAAATCGTTTGCAGAAACTTTTTCCGAAGGAATATAATTGTTTCCCGAAAACATGGTGTCTGCCTGCTGAGTAAGTTTGTATTGTGGTTTCACATAAAAAGAGCAAAACCGTCCAGCATACTAAAATATTCTTGAAATGTAATAAGCTGAACTAGTTTAATATATAGTCGCAGAGACATCACGTCTTACAATCCTATTTCATTTGACATCTAAATGCTGTTTCTACGTCTATAATGGGTGAAATTGTTTCTATTCCGAGTGACACATGTGAGCCGGAACAACGCGGATGTAATCCCGTGTTTCGAAGTCAACTGACTTCATCATTGGTGTAATGAAATTGATATTTTTATTTGATTGCGGATTCACGAAGTTCGCATAGATGTATTTTTGTTTAATGATTTTATGTATATGCTCGTTTTTTTGAGATTTCTGTTTCATTTTGTAGACGTTATAAGTTAGTTGGCAGTTTTTGTGTGTGTGTAAATTTTCACTAATGTTTGAATTTTTTATTTTTGCAGAACATTTCTTGCATTTTACATTTATCTTTGAAAAAGTAACTCCTTCGCGTTTTCTTTTACTTTGAACAATTGTAATAACATTTATGACAGAACTTGCAACAGCAAGATTCTTCACCTAGTCTACCTCTCCTTTCGTCTTGCAATAATGTTTATTTTTTTCAGTTATAGCGAATTCCAAGCTTATGGTCGACTTAAGAAAAATCGAACCTTCATTTGCAAGCCTGAGACTGGCTGCCAAGGCAGAGGAATTTTTTTGACCAAGAATCCTAAAGAGATTAAACCAGGAGAGCACTTAATTTGTCAACAATACATTAACAAGGTAATCATTAAGATTGCCCCTTAAAAGTCATACTGTTTTAGTTACGAGTGTAGCATTTGCATAGAAAGGCGCGGTTTAAACTAGTTTCGCTTGAGATCACCAATATCGTTTGAACGTAATCAGCGTTGCTGTTCTGAAAAATTAAGTGATTAGCCTCACCGCAATATTATTCCATAATGCTCCATTTGCACAAGACAAAAAAGGCTCAACCAGAATTGTGTCAGCACTTTTTCGTCAGTTTTAGGTGGGACCAAAAAAGTATTCACATGCATTTTATTGCTGTTTAAGGGTCAAATCAAATCCTTCAATATACTCGCTGTTTTACGCCAAAACGTGTAACGGGTTGCCCGGGCCCCACTCCGTATCATGGTACTTACAGGCAACACAGCTTCTTTTGAATAAAATACACCAACGGTGGCGAGCCTTGGCAACACTTGTGTTTGATTTGACCGGCCTAAATCTCAAACCTCCCGCTCCAGAAGAGAACGCGTTGCAACTCGACCAACTCCCCTGTTTGAAAAAGGGTCTAGAAAAAAAATCGCTCCAGAAATAGCTAGGCCGATATATTAAGAGCCTACACCACAACTGCAACACTGAACGTAATGCATCGTAATTAAGGTCGCTTGTTTTTTTTTCTGTTTTAAGTAAAGAGAATTAACACACTTTTTGGATTCCAGTGTTTAACAATCGATGGATTTAAGTTTGATTTTCGAATTTACGTCCTCGTTACATCTTGCGACCCGCTACGAGTTTTCATGTTTAAAGAAGGCCTCGGAAGATTTGCAACAAAAAAATACCAAGAACCAAGCGCTCATAATCTAGTAAGTGATTATTACTGTCAAGGCAATACGAGACAGAATCATGGACAATTATTTAGTCATTAGCTTTTTTTAAAACCGAGATTGGATTATCCATAAACTCAAAAATTTGCTTAAACATTCGCTATATCCTTCACAGTCTCTGTGGAGGCTAGATCCATTGTTTTTAACTCGAGTTTGTCTCTTTTGTATTTTAAGTTCAGCGCTGATCTAAAAGTTTGTTTTATTAGCTATAGGGTCATTTTTGTTGTGCCTACAGTTGCAAAAATGACGAGAAATTGTTTCCAAACAGGGTTGTTTGAGAGGGGTCCACGACTTTTCGGCGCGGACCTTTTCGGCGCCAATATTCGGTGCTTTTTACTAACACTAACCCAAAGCCTTAACCCTAAATAAATTAACTGTCAAAGAGCAACAAATTGGCACCGAAACGATCTGTGCAGAAAACGTACGGCAACGAAATAGGTGGCGCCGAAATGGTCGCACCGAAAAGACGTGATCCCGTTTGAAAGAGAGTTAATTTGTCAGTTATAGCACATGCAAACAATAATTAACAAAAACAATAATATTAAAACAGTTGCCTACATTTTTTGTGTGCAATGGCCAGTAGCAGCGAAAAACTGTTAGGTGATCAAGTCAACATGCTCCCTATTTTTGCGCATATTTGAATGAATGTTCTGCACAAAAAGTAAACCCAGACTTCAAAAAATTTACTTACACAATTCTTGGATTAATAGATTAACAGTAGTCCTCAATAAATCACAAAAATAAATATCAGCTCACATGGCCGATTCCATTTTGTGCTTATACATTATACAAGAATACGGAAGTTTTTATTGAAGCTAATTTTCATTTTACTATATAACTCAAACGGTTCTTGACTTTTGATTTGTTATGTATCTGTCAAATTGCTTTGTAGGTAAGTGCTGTTTATGTCGCTTTAATTCTATCAAGTGCAAATTTGGAGAGCCTTCGATTGTATTTTTAAGGATGAAGCGTGCATGCACTTGACAAATTACGCAATCAACAAAAACAGTGACGATTTTATTCGAGACGATTTATCAGGCAGCAAGCGAAAATTGGCAACAGTATGTCGCTGGCTTGACGACCATGGTTATGACACTGAAAAGATGTGGTCTAATATCGAGGTATCCTTTTTTTAGCCTTACCTATCATGTGAATTGTTGATTGTTTGACGTTTCTACAAATTTTATTCGAAAAAAACGATTTAAAATCGTTGAAAGAATTGGAGTACAAAAATTCTGAAACGTCTTTGTACCTTGTATACAGACGTACTAGAATCTAGATATCCGTGCTTACGTTGGCTAATATGACTAAAGACCAATAGTTATTATTCATGGTAATTAGAGCGTAGATTGTGTTCACCGAGAGTTTTTTCTGAAAATTTTCTAATGCTACTATAGAATGCAAAATAAATCGATATAAAACTTATAATGGCTTCATCTTTACATTGACTTCTCAATGCTTTTCAATTTCAGGACGTCATTATCAAGACACTAATATCCGCGCATCCAATTCTGAAGCATAATTACAAGACTTGCTTTCCAAACCATATCCGGGGTAGCGCGTGCTTTGAAATACTCGGATTTGACGTCATGCTAGATAGGAAGATGAAAGCTTGGTTGTTGGAGGTATAAATTACTTTACTATAAAACCTCGGATTTTGTCAATATGCAGACAAATTTTTGGGCTATAATTTTCTTCTTTGATTGAACATATACCTGGCTTACCATATAACATCGGAAAAAGTTTGCGAGATATCTGAGAATGGTTCAGAAACTTAGAAACTTACATTGCGAATTGCACTGTCGATAGGTTTAAACAGCTGATGCTCTATTTTGACTTCACTAAATCGATTAATTATTTGTTTCATTTATGAAAAGATATAATACAGTACTATAGGTCACTGGCATCTTTTTCTGGCACTTAGCTATTTAAGCAATGCTTTTTGCAGGTAAACCATTCTCCTTCTTTTCATACGGACGCACCTTTAGACAAAGAAGTGAAGGAATCCCTCTTGTACGACACGCTGAGGTTATTGGACCTGAGGTCCGCTGACAGAAAGCGTTGCATTGAAGAAGACAGGAGGAGAGTGAAAGAACGGCTAATGATGAAACAAAAGCCAAAAGAAGCAAGGTTATTTTTTATGACGTCATTTTGGATCTTTTTTGCATGAGTCTAGATAAACCCAAGCCTAAAAAATGGTTTTAAAATGATCATTTAAATCTGAACAGTTGTTATACAATATATGGGCTAGCAATCGGTCTACCCGTATAATTAACAACTGCTTTTTAGGATCGAGGAAATGAAAACGTCTCACGATCATTACCAAAAAGCACTTGAGAAATATGAAAACGAGCACATGGGAGGATTCCGTCGAATTTATCCAGTTTCATCCGGTTGTGACCGGTATACGCAGTTTTTCAAAAATAGCAGTTCACTGTTTCAAACAACAGTGGCTGCTAAAGCAAGAGAAGAAGCTGCCAGGTAGTTTGTTTTTTCTTGTTGGATTATCTTCTTTTTTATAATTATAATAGCATCTTTTCTTTACCACGTTGCTTGGCCAGGAGACAGGAAAGAGTCCGTTGAGAACAAGCTGCTACCTGTCTACTGCACACAGTGAAGGCTTCACACTGTTACTTATACTAGGTGAGCCAAAAGTAGGTGGACGGCATATGGAATAGATTTATGCCTCAGTTACATTAATCCAATTGTTCATTTTAGCTTTGTTACAACTATGTTATTTGTGGTATATAATTCCAATTTTATTACTAAAATTTGTTTTAATTTTACCTATTTTCTATTACTATGTTACACCTAATTTTTTTTACTGTCCAACTACTTTTGGCTCACCCTGTATTGTTGAGCATGAAAGCTGTGAAAACCAAACTTTTGTAGTATTTGGTTTGACTCGACCGGTAATCAAAGTCTACCGTTTCAGCTGCAGATACTCTTTTGAACTTAATAGGGGTTCATTTTTCATTGCACATCAAAATCATTATTCATTATTTTATATTCAGTGTAAGTTTTTTTTTAGAGGAAGTCCGGGTGCACTTTATTTCTGCGGCAATCGTTGTCATCCTTTTTTAAACCTTTTTCTTGAGGTTTTTCGTTTTTCATTCCCTTTTTCACATCCTTCCCGCTTGTTTTATCCAAGTTTTGGTTGAATATTGATACTAAAATACAATTTTCTTCTTTTCCTTGCTCTTGCTGGAGTTCACGCGGTTATTTGCTAATACTTTTTGTAGTTTTTGAGTTGCAGAAAAACGACCAACCAACTTTGTATAAGGCCAATGCAAGAAGACTATCTTTCATTTTTCAAGGGCACAGCTGGAGGAGCTTCGAATCAAGCAAGAACGTCACGAGATGCTTTCGAAAACTCGTCTCTTTCGCGAATTGAAGAAGGATGTGGGTGAGGCGACTGGTGAAAGAAAACGCGTTTTGATTCAAGAGCGAAAGCCATATCCATGCCGGTTGCGACCAACAAAACACTTTCCAGTAAGTTTTTTCATTTTACTTACTTGTTCACGCAGTCGGATTTCAAGTCTTGGGTGACTTTTACCAATCACGTGTATTTGCACAAAGAAATATGCTTGTCATTTAACCGCATGCATTTGATTTTTTGCGTTTTTTTCATTTACATTGAAAAAGATATCACGAGTATTTCCTAGCGTATATATGCGTGGTCAATAGAAACCGCTTTATATTGATTGATTTTACTCAACATACCGTACCTAAAGTTCGTAGGCCACACAATTAACGTAAGACGTACTTCGTTTCGATGAAAAAAACTATTAGTTGGTGGTTGGGGCTTCTTGCTTTCCGATAATGAGAACATAATGCAATGGAAATGCTGCACCACACAACTCCATATTGGTTGAAGTATTGGAAGAGAAAAGTGACCATTTTAACAACACTCAAAAATGGGGACTCCATCACGACACAGAAGGCCACTGCTAATTGATGTCCATTGGCCACCTTTTACGACCTTCTGCATGGGCATTTTTACTCTTATACATAATAAGTGGTCGAGTAGATAAAGCGTATGCTACTGAAACGGTAGACTCGGATTCGATTCCCGGTCGGGTCAAACCGAAGATCATTGAAATTGGTATTCACAGATTCCCTGCTTGACGTTCAGCAATTAAAAGAACAGTGTGAAGTCTCCACCGTGTGTAGTAGACAGGTGAGCAAGTGGCAGCTTGACTCGAAGACCGAAAGGTCTCTTTGCTGTCTCCTGGCTAAGGCAACTTGGTAAATGTAGTTACAATTATACACCAAATTGATTGCGAGATGAGGGGCAACTGGTATTTGTCGGAAAGAAAATACAAAATTTAAAGTGCTACAATGCTTCTGAAAACGCTAATGGAGATGTGATATTGACAGTGTTCAAATAGAAACTTTCGATCTTTGTTCTAAACTCAGCTGCAGTAAACAATGGTTAAACTGGTGTCAAAAATCGACATTAAGCAAATCTTTATCTACCAGCTGTTACCTTCGGATGCTCAAGGATTAACTGGATCACTGCAGCCGATCAACATCAATGAAGATGAGGAGTTGGAGCGGATCAGTGGACTCGTACAACGGGACGCTCTGATCCGCAGCCTGGGTATCATCGAGCATGTGCATCGTTTACTTCATTGCCGGACAAGCAGCTCTTCCACTCTTCCCAAACCTTCGTTAATGCAGGTTACATTTGTTAATTACTAATGTTTATCTATTCTAATGATAATAATTTTAAGTCATTAGTTTAATTTCAAGTCTGACCTTTGCTTAAGTTCAATTAGGATAATCACAACACTTCTTTGTCAAAATTAAGCTTTTAAAGTCAAGTATGAATCGGCCATTTGGTCGAGCGGTAACGCGTTTGTCTCGGAAGCGGAAGGTCTGGAGTTCATATCTCGGGTCGGTCAAATCGGCCATAGTGTTGCTAACAGCTCTCTGTATTGTTTGATTATCTTTGCATCTAATGTTTAACAACATTGTATTTCATTGTTCAATAAAGAAATTGATAACGGTATCAAAAGTTTTTACCAGATCTAGCAACAATAGAATTACCTGTAATATACGAGATACCTTATAATGCTGAATATATTTGCTAGGGAAACTTATCTCAAACTCGGCTCTCACTTGGCTTTTGCACTTTGTCGACCTTGCCTATTGCATCACGAAAGTGCTCTCGAACTGAAAGAAACACCGCATGCTTTGCGCCTACTATGATCACGTCTACTATAACTTATCCCCAGCAGAAGATAGGTTTTTACAAGAGACAGTCAGTTTATGGCAACAGAGACAGATCTGGAACTGACAGAGGGCGAAAGATTGGTACGACATGGCTCCGTCCGAAGTCAGACAGTAGCTTAAGAGCTTTGCAGTCTCATTTTCAATGGTATAATAAGAACCTTCAGAAGCAAATGACTTTTGCTGAAGGTACCACAAGCATTACAACCAAAATCAATTTAGCCAAGCCGAAGACAGCGTTGCCAGGCAGAAAAGTCGAATCAGCGCTTCCTCCCACCAAAACCAAGCCTATATCAGTGCAGACTGAAATTGACAAAAATTTTAAGCTACCAAAAGACTGAAGTCATCGTTAAACCAGCTTTGAAAAGACAGAAAATCAAAGGAGCGCTTTTGTTTCCTTAACTTTAATCCTGATCCGACCACTAGCAGGAGGAAAGAGCAGACACAGCAAGTAACTTTTAATTTCTTCCGAGCCAAGTTTTGGAGTACTTCGGAGTAGATGAGCCTGTTTCAAGTGTAATTTTACGTGGCAAATTGTAGAGATGCTTCTGTAGAAAAGATATTAGTGCAAGTATTTTCCCTATCGCTGTATCATATCGTGATTTAGCGTCAGTTTATTAGTATACGTGCAGCTGTGCCGAGTTTTGAGAATGCCAATAAAATAAAAAATGCCCAATTAGAAGAAAGTTTGTAACGGAAATCGACTAGTTCGAATATAAGAAAGAGCAACCACAAATGCATTTCCTTCTAGTCTAGTTGGAAAAAGATTCTAAATTCCCTTCAATTTTTTCTGGAATCTTTACTTAACCTTATTCTTATTTCTTGCTTTTAGTCAGTATTTTTACTGCTATCCCATTATTTGACTGTGTAAATATATTTCTTACTAACTAAAACTAGGTACGTTCATTAATTTCTTTCTTAAGTTTTTCTTACTGTTCGTATGCAGCACTAGATAATTTCAATAACACCCAAAAAAGATTGGAGTGGCATTAAAAATGCGTCATTAATAATCGTGTTTTATCGCAACACTTGCGTGGACTTTCTCTCTTTCTCTTTATTGCCCGCTTTTCCGTTTGGATTTTGGGGGAGGGGGGCAGTAGCACGAGATTAAGCCACCACACTTCATTGCCTTCCATCACCTTTATCATTTTGCTGGGGCGGGCGTAGTCCCAAGTGATTTCACGCAAGATCCTTAATGTAAATGGTGCAACTAGTTCTGGATTTGATTTGATGTAATTAGTCCATCAAGATTTGATTTGATGCGTGCAATTTAGGCTTAACCAACTCATCATCTTTAGGGCGTGCTAAAGCCGAATTCGTTGCAACCATTGTATCAGCAACCCTATGTCAAAGCCTCCACTGTGCCTTCGACGGTTTATTTGAAAACAAACGAGCCTTTGATTGTGCCAACTTTCAAATATCCTGTGTCGAAGTATTTTTGCAACCGCTGCGATACTCCGCATTCGACTCCGTACGAACTTGCTGATTTTTACGAAAATCTTGGACGACAAAAGACCGCTTTGCAAACGTCTATTTGCAGTCATATCGACAAACAAACTCATCAAGATCATTCAAGTACAACGCCAAGCAACGCGAGTCTAACGTTAACGTCAGAAAAAGACAAGAAATCTCCAAATCTTCAAATTCATTGTCAAGGTCTTCAAACTTTGAAAAAACTTCCCGATATATCGACCACTCCAGACTCCAACAAGTCTATTATGAAGGAAGCAAGAGAAAGTAAATTAGAAAAGAAGAAAATCTCATTGGAAAAGTCAGATATTTTGCCAAATAATTATCAAACACCATTGAAACTGAAATATTGTACAGTTAAAGACTTGGCCTTGAAATTACCCATTCAAAATAAGAAACTTGTTTGGGATTTTAACCAGAAAACTAAGCCCAACATAGTATAGAAACTAAGCGTTGCCTTTGAAATTCGGTGCAATATACAGCAACAAATGTGCAATACTTTTTTTACAGTACTGTGGTAGCATCAATATTGCTAGTAGGCTTTATAGCAAACATTAGTCTTGTTTTATGCATTAGCTTCTATTTATTTTTAGCTGTTCTTGTAGTTCTGCTGCACATTCCATGTCCTGTAGCGTAGCCAGGGGGGGGGGGGGGGGCTCGAGCTCCTCCATTGGCCTGTGAAGTATGCAAAATCGCACGTTTTTGGTGCTTTTGAGGCCGATTTTTAATGAAAAAATGAAAACAGCCCCCCCAAAGGAAAGTGGGTGCCGAAGTTGTGAAGTAGATGTCGTGATTTGGCCTCAAAAAGCGTTTAAAATTCCGATTTTGGTCGAAAACTCCGTCTTCATTTCGGTGAAGACCTTTTTTTTTTGGAGATCACCTGTTTTTGGGCTTTGAATTTCCGATTTTGGCCGAAAAATCCGTCTCAATTTTAAGAATAAATTGGCCGAAATCGGATAAACCGTGTGATTCTGATTCAAGAACAATGAAAATTTGGGTCAAGGTCATTTGCAGTTTTCTCACTCTTTCAAAAAAGCCCCCCCCCCCCCCCCCCTTTTTCAAATCCTGGCTACGCGCCTGTCCATGTCTTTTCGTATATTTGCTAAAAATGATTTACCAGTCTTTGATTTGTTGTCTGTCACACTAAGAGATGCACATCGGCCATCAGGGGTGTCCAAACTTTTCCAGGAGTGCGAAATTAGATTTGACAAAAATGCCTTAAGGCCAACAAATTAGATTTGGCAAAAATGCCCTAAACCCAACAACTTTTGATGGCACCATTTTGTTGGCAAAAGAAGTCTTTAAATGATTTTTTTTGGTAAATCCGTACGGAGGAAAGTTGAAGATAAAAAAAGTTCTCTGGCTTATTCTCAATGGGATTTTGGCCGGAAAGAAGTAATGATCTTAAAGACATAAAGAAAATGTCTTTGTCATATTTTTGGGTAAATACGAACCTAAACATACCTTCAGCTGTTAAACATTGAGCGTCGACAACGAGCTTGAACCGTTTCATACTCAGTTGGCTGGCAGAACTGACTTGAGACACCCCTAGCATAAGTGAACTTTGCTTCTAGCTAATGCACAGGTGGTGTGAGATATAAGTTGTTTCATAGCTTGGCATTTGTAAATTATAAAGACTTAATGCAGAACAGAGATTAAACCCCGGGCCACGTGAATTCATTTTTACTTGCTTTTCTCTCTTACCGTGAGTTTATTTCGAGTAGAATTTACATGACTTTTCTGCTAAATTGTTATTACTATTCTGTGCTTTGATGACTTATAGAAGCCGGGAGAATTCGATTTCAATTCTGAACCTTTTATCTGGTCTTGAAGACTTTTTGTGGTTTTTATCAGTAATTAGTTACTACACACTATACAGTATATTTTGACTTGCTGAAAACAAAGCACCCTTACCAAAACAAACAAAATTTCTCGCAGCATTAGAAATTTATTTGCATCAAAATACTTTAACGTTTTGGGGTTAACATAAACCCTCATTAAGATCTACACGATAAAACACTAGCTTGGAAGCGAAAAAAAAAAAAAAAATTTAAGCATAATTACTATCCAAGCGACTACTAAATAAACTGAAATACTCGCTTAGATAGCACTCTTGTAGTTAATTTTTATTTTCTTTCTTGATAATTGTGTAATTACATTATCGTGTAATTTTACATCCTGATGTGGGATTTATGTTAACCCGAAATTGTTTAAATATACAATAAATGTGTAATGTTACGTAAAAGTTAACTCGATTTGTTTTTATCTTTGATGAAACATTGTTTTGCAACGATCATAATTTTTCAACTAATTGGTCTTATTCGAACTGGTGCTCCAGCGTTTTTTACGATTTTAAACTGTAAATGTGACACTGTGTAAGTGTGTATGCTTTATTTATTGCATTTTTTTGTTTCAAATACAGTGTTCTTAATGAAATAACGTGTCCCTGGTTTTCATTTATTATTTTGGGATTATGTTGAAGAGAAACTGTGACTAGAACTGCATTACCATTTACATATCTTATATGGAGGTAAAACTTTGATTAGAACTACATTACACATCTGTCTGTTGATCTACATTCCTCCTTATCGTCGAGTCCTTTTACTTCTAGAAGAATGTCACACTGTGCTTACCTATGGTAGTTATTACGACAAATTGGCCGAAGGAAGTATAGGGCCAACAGATCTTTTTCGGCTAAAGCTGCAAACATGAGGTTTATTTATTAGTGCTTGTTCTGACTTTATTAGCGAAGAGTTATCACCGCTAAAAGGCGCTATGGAGCTACTGTTAAATTGTGGCAGAATTAATTTCCAAATCTTGAGTAGGTGAAAATTAAGTATGCGTTTTGGAAATGAAGTAAAGTAGTTCTAAGCATCTTTCTGAACTTCTAAATTAAGTTTAATGTATTTTCAACGACTGTTACAAATAACATCTTCACACCAAACAATATTAAAGAAATTCACGGCCCTAAAATATCGCATTCGTAACTTTTTTGACACAATCCTAGAACGTCAAAAAATATTACGAAAAATAATGACATTAGTAATGTGCTTTTCGTATTCGGTTTCTGTTCACTAAGCTTATACATTATAAATACTGTTAATCAGACGCTTATTAGTATCTTTTTTAAGCCAGCGGTTTTTGTGCATGTATTTTTATGTACTGCAGGTGGTATCCATTGATTTTCGTAGCGATATAAATTTTGATTTTTTAAAGCTGATGTCTGGTTCGGTAATAATTTTTATGGTTTCCTAGTCAAAACTATCTCACCTTTTTGTTAAAAATACCGCGGATATTACACTCACGATGTTTAGCCTTTTATGGGCAAAGCACAAACTTAATTAACTAAAAGCTATTAATTTGAATATTTCATTTGCTAAAATAAGCATGTTTTACGCTCATTACAGAAACGTATGTTCTGCTTGACAGTTCTTCTGCATAAAAAGACACTAACTCCATAATTTCGAAAGCAATGCTTTTTTGCCACTAAATATTTGTCGTAACTCGTAAGCCTTAACTGAATCAAAACATTTTGGTAATAATTTAGCTCATTGTTGCATCGTTTTTACTCGCAAAATTAAACTCAAAAAGCAACTTTTTAAAAATAGAAAATTCATAGATTAAACAAAATTAATAATTAAATCCATTTGAAAATAAAGCAACTTTTCGAACTACTTTGATTTATTATTGTCTGTTTTTACTGTGAAAAAATATTCGCACCTATGCGCCTAACCTGCAAACTTATAAACATTAGTGAAAACAATTTTTTATGATATTCCAAGATTAGATTTTGCTTACATTCATCGACACAAAATAATATAAATATTATCTTACAAATTTATGTTTTCAAACTGCATAAATAAATAATTCTAAAACTAACAATTTACGATTTAAAAAATTTTATAAAAGCGACCGAGTTTTAAACTTTTTATGTTTCAAGTTGCCAAAAGATACCTGTTAGTTGGTCGTGCGATAACGCATTCGTCTCTGGAGCAGGAGGTCAGAGATTCAAATCACAGGCCGATCCAATCGGACGCAGTATTTGTCAACAGCTCGCCACTGCCGCAACATTTCTTTTAGAGGAATTGTGCTGCTCGAACGCAATAACGCGAAGATGTCCCCCGCAAACTCGTTACACGCTTCGGCGTAACAGAGCGAGTACAATGAAAGATTTGATGCGTTTCATTAAGTTGCTTCAAAGCTAAAGGATTGGAAACAAAATTGAATGATATATTTCTTCTTACAATTTTGAAAGTAAAAATTCAATCAACAAAAGTCACCAAACTCAGCATATTTTGTAATTGAGCTTAAAATTTTTATAAAATTTCTGTCATTAATATTACGAAATTGCAAACTAAGGCACTTGTTAAAAGGCGTTATAATTACATCAAATGACAGCGTTCGTTTCTAGCAACCTAATAATAGGGTGAAAAGGTTCTTAATTTGGTCACCTATCTCAATAATTACTCGGTCACCATGAACGTTGGACTAGACGAAGAGTGACTCTTTTTTCACTTGTTTTGCCCGCGGCTTCATCCCTTTGTCAAAAACGATTTGAGTTGGGAAACCGATCGCTTTGGATAGTCATGTCACACAGATTGAGCGCAGACTAAAATAAACTGTGGCTCTAACTCATGTTTGTTGTTTGAAAGAAAAAACAATAATGTTTTTGTGGATCAGTGAGTTATAAGTGTGAGATAAGTGTTTATTTCAGACTAAAACTAGGGCATTTTAATTTTTTATTTACGTTTTTTAATTTTTTCAACCTTAAACGTTGAAATTATTCGAAAGATTTCAAGAAATCTTCTTTTTTTGGCAAAAACCCAAAGAAAGATCTGACCACATTGTTTCAGGGTTTCAATTTCTGTTTTTAGTTTTGCAAGAAATTAATCATGTTCAATTTTTAATAATCAAATTTAATCTCTGTTCAATTTTGTTTCTGATAAGAAAGTCGCCGAATGTTTTCATAATAAAGATGCAAGATTGTAAAACTTTTGCTACAATTTTGTTTGTTCAATAGCACAGCTATACGTAGAATGATGAAAAGTATTCACTAACTCGCGTTTCGTCATGATGTTGATAGGTTTGATGTATCGCTTATTTATTTTTAGGCAAATTTTAAGTTAATAAATTTGCCGATTTCAACAATAGAAGAAACTTTGGCTGCAGTCCTACAGTAAATAGTCTTAAAAACTTGTAATAATTTTGTAACAAAATCGATGCAACTTTAACGAAAACCTTAAAATCGGAATAAGATTTTAAAAATGGAGTTTAAAGTTTCCTTTACTTTATGCATCGCTGTTTATTTATCGTCGCTGGCAGCCGGCCAAATGTACCAACAAAACCACCACAGATGGTTTAATCCCGGTCGTCAAATGAGTCCACGTCATGTTCCCCAACATTTGCACTCTCGAAACCACCTCTCTTCTAGAGAGCACCATCATCAAAGAGATCGTCGAGTAAGGAGAATGGGAACTGCGTAAGTAACGTAACTTTAATTTTTTGTCTATTAGTATTATGCAATCTTTCGGCTTTATATTGGATAATAAAAATTGGGTGACTTGGTACGACAATATAACCAGACTTGTGTCGGACTGAAATTGTCGCAGCTGTCCAATCAGACTCAAGATTTGGCAATGGTATATCATCAATTCATTCTTTTAGAATAATAATAGAGTTATAAATGAGCATAATTCACTTTACTATAAGGATGTTTTTCGCTCCAAAGTAATGCCGTAACAAAACCTCTGATGCGCAGGAACTAATTTGCGATTGTATCAGTGTATCAGTATCAACAATTATTCACTTAATGAAATCAGCTATTTTTGATTCACCAAATTTTTGATATAAATTCAACTTTTTTTCGTTTGTTATCAACTTGTAACACTAAAACAGAACATACCGTATGCGTTTACTACATTTTACAGGTAAGTTACTCTGCTGTTGCAAGTCCAAAACCAATTTTTAAGGATGTCATTGTTACGGTGAGAAATGATAAGCCAACTTTGTTTTTAGGTTAACTGGGCCATATGTTTGTCACGAAAAAGGATCATCATTTTGTTGTCCTGGATGGTCGATCGATAGCACTGGAAAAACTTGCACCAAACGTACGTATGACTGGTAATGGTACGAATGTTTTTGGCACTTATTTGCAGAAATTTAACAAATTTGGCGTCAAAAGTCCTAAAATGTTACGAACAGCTTTTTTGCATCTACTGCAGTTTGATTTGCATTAAAAGTCCCTGCATCAGAGCTTATATTCACGTACAGCACTACAAATTAATAAAAAACCTTTTAAGTAATGGCTAGAAATTAACAAAATCAAACCAACATCTTACACAACCAGTGGCGTTGCTAGTTGGGTGGGGTGGGGGTACTATTTTAGGGTGACTTCACTTTATGATGTGAAACCATAATCCGTCCGAAAACTCCACTGATTTGTGATAAAGATCTTTTTTTTGGTCTCCATCCGGATTCGGACGTAAAGTCGATCACGGCTGGCAAAAGGTGACACCACGAAACCCCGCTATGGGTGTCACCACGAAATCCCGCCCCCGGTGTCACCATCCATTCTAAGCATCGTCTCTGTACGCAGCCATCACCCGCCCGTCACATACTGTATCTCCCCCAAATGAATCATACTAGAGCCACAGATTTGTGCTACTGTACAGTATGTCGAGCATTGTGTTTTTTTGTAGTAAATCAGCACTTGCTTTGGTCAATGTAACAGTAGAATTTTAGCGGACCAATCTTATTTGCCAAAGGCCGAAAAGGCTATCGAATGTAAACAATCGCAACTTGTATACAAGTTAATCACAGAAGCGACCGGCGAGTCATTTAGCGCCGTAAAACCTGGTTATTAGCGTCATTGTTTTATGACTTAGTAAAAGTGAATTATCCTTTTGCCTCTGATTACAACTATAAAACTTTTATATATGTTTTTTGTCTTAACATCCTCTCACTTTACGATGTTCGAATAAAAACATACTATTATATTTTAATAAAATGTTATATCGAAACCACGTTAAATCTTTTATCTTTGAGAAATTTTTGTTACGATATGTTATACAGCAATGTAATGACGTGCTGTTATATGTAATAAATTATGTGATATCAATTGAATATAATAGTTTCCCATAACGATTTCCATTCAAATTGACCCCGTACGCGTTTAGAATCCAAAACATCAAGAATCTATCCTATTGGGATTCATAATTCAGCACCCAGTTTGAAAATTCATTTTTTTAATAGCTATTTACCGTAAAATCCCGCATTATCCTAAGATTAAATGAAAGTTTTACTGTTTCCTCAGCAATTTGTGAAGAAGGGGCTTGTGGAATGAATGGAATATGCCGTCGTCCCAATCTTTGTCTGTGCAGTAATGGAAGAACAATGAGAGAGTGCCCACCTGATCAATCCGAAGGTGAGAAATTACATGCTTTTTTTTAGAAGCTTAAAGAAATTGTAAGTTTTCACAAAATTATTTTTCATTGTTATGTTCACTTCATGTATGTGTGCAACTGTGCATCGTGTGCCTTGACAGTCATACCGGTATATGACCTTGAGTTCGACTTAAGTAGAACTTACCAACTGATAGATTGTGATGAAATGCAACTCCAACAGTCTAAGTAGAACTCTCGAATGTCCTCAATATGTCCATGTTGGTCTATCATTATGTTTTCTCAAGGTCTTGTGAATGTAGTAAAATCTGTTCCGTGGGCCTACAGAAATCATTTATCGTATAATTTGGTAAATCTTATTCGGAACTATGTATACCCGGATACTGTATTTCCTGAGGATGAGAAAGTCTTTGTTACGGAACTCCCGTACTGTGCTGACAAACTTTGATGTTGGGTTGTATCAGTTTTTATCGTCGCCATTATTGTTTTTATCTTTTTTGTGTTACAGAAATGCGTTGCAACGTGCGATGTATGCACGGCGGAGAATGCGTGGATAATGAGTGCAGATGTACGTACGGATATACCGGACCGCATTGCGGACAGGGTAAGTTTTAAGTTAATTGCCAGTTGTTACAGTTGCTTCCTATTGTAACTAGCAAAATGTTGGTTGGTTGATTCAAGGTTTTTGGCTGTTTCCTGTGGTTGAGAGCATAGTGCTATAGATTAACTATAGGTAAGAATAGGTCAGGGGTATCGAAGCAACTAGCAAAACGTCGAGCAAGCAATCGTTTTACAATACGTTTTTGTTTGAAAATTTTTTTAGTCTATCAAAAACATTGAACCCTGGATTAATGGTTGCTTACTCATACGAAAAAACCGAGTAATTTCTCGATTTTTATTCCTAGATCCGTTAAATTCATCATCAAATGAAAAAAGACAGGTGCATCACAATGCAGATTTTACAAGCAATAAATCTCAATATATTTTTTTTTTTAATTTGGATAATTTAAATGGTTTGACTGCTTAATATTTTCCCTTTACAGAACTGAAATCTTTCTAGTTACAAATTGTCGATAGAGTCTTTGACTCAAAAATAACTTTAAGTTTAATCAATGGAGAAGGTAGTTTTAAATTAATAGTAGACTCAGGAATTATCTTTTTGTCCTCGTCTAAATGCAAAATTACTACTGTATGGTAAACATAAGCATCATTAATGAGTTGTTATTTACGACTATGGCTATTTGACGTAGTAATTCATACAAAAATGTTGTTTTTCCTTCCTTCTTTGTTACAATCGACGTGTTGCAAACAAGTAGGTTTGAGTTAGGCCTCTAATCAACTGTTTAAATTACAGCTATTTGTGGAGCTGGTTGCTTGAATGGCGGGCGATGTATTGCTCCGGGCAGATGTGCATGCGTGTACGGATTTACTGGAATGCGTTGTGAAAGAGGTACCGCTTTTACAAAACTGAACCAAAATTTAAGATTTGATTTTTTCGTTGAAATTTTTCTTGTTTTACTACACAACGGATCAAGCTAATTTTTATTTTAGTTTCTGTTTTTGAAATGTGACTAAAAAATTCGATACAATAATCTTTCTTTCACAATTTGAAAAGAATACTTTTTTTGGGAGGAGTATGTGGGTGAAAATTTGTCTCTTTTTTTTTGTAATGTACAGCGTGCGCTTTGATAAAGAAAATTGGTAACTTACTATTGATATGCCAGAAGAAAATTGAAAGGTGTTCTAGTTTTTATTTATTTTAATTGTTTTCAAGTCTCAAAGTGCGTGAAGACTGAAGCACTATGGTGCAAAGCTATTTAGATTTTAGAAGAACTTTCATTATTTTAGATTATCGAAAGGGACCATGTTTCTTAACGCGCAATAACAACACTTGCTCAAACGAAATCATGTCGGTTATGTGCACAAAGCTGTTTTGCTGCGCCACAGTAGGTGAGGGATGGGGTCACCCTTGTGAGGAATGCCCAGCACGAGTGGGAAACTGCACCAAAGGGCGACTACCACCACTATGTACCGGTAAGTTCAATTATACACTTACTTCTGACCCTCTTGTAAGGCGAATCTGCTTAATGATGATGCAGTGGCATTTGCAAATTAAAATCTAATTTCGTGATTGTGAAGATGATAAATTTAATTTTTGAAACAAAATTTGATTGAAACACTGTGTCTTTATTTGGTTAATCTGTACATTTCAAAACACTCCGATCACTGGCTGCTTTGGATTACTATCTTTTGGTTCAAAGATGAGGTTTCAAACAAGTGGAGTCTGCAGTAAGTACAACAATCAAAAAAATTTGAAACGCCTGTTAAAATTTTAGGATTGATGATCAAACTATTTTTGCTTTTCCAATTTTCCCAAACTTGTGCTCCTTAAACAAAAAATTCGACCATATCTGCTATATGCGAAATAGGATCCTTCCCATGCAATTATTAAATTTTGGACTTGTATTTAGATATCAATGAGTGTGACGTCATGCCGGGCTTGTGCGAAGCGGGAATGTGTGTGAATACTGACGGGTCATTCACGTGCGAATGTCCCGAAGGATATGAGCACGACAGAGCAACTCATCAGTGCATCGGTAAGCTCATCAGTACGAGCAGCTAGTCTGTGGCAAGCTTTTTTATGCTCAATGAAAACTCATTTAACCGATCTTGATCAAGTGGATAGAACGTCTGCTCCTAAAGCGGTAGACTCGGGTTCAATTCCCGGTCAAGTCAAACCAAAGTTCATAAAAATTGGTATTTACAGCGTCCATGATTAACGTTGAGCACCAATAAAGAATAATGGTAAGCCTCCACTGTTCGTGGTGGGCATTAAACAGGTGGGCAGGTGACAGCTTTACTCAAAGATCCTAAGTCCCTTCGCTGGCTCCTGACTAAAGGAACTTGGTCATTAAATACAGTATGTATTGACAAATTCTTCAAATAAGATGTGATTTGTTTCTTATCTTGTCAGTTATCGTATTCTGAAGAAATAGAAAACAACGGAAAATATTAAACCCCCATTTTTACTGAAAAATTGTATTGCTGCTAATATTTCAACATAATTTAGGAAAACAGTTACTTGTACGAATACGGTAATTAGCTGAGGATGCTTGTGTTTTTAAATAAAGTTAAGTGTAAAACAGATCCACTTTATGATTACAACTGCTTGGTCAAATTGTGTATCTTCTTCCACCAACCCTGTAATGAATGTTTCTTCAGCGACCATCATTATCAGAAGCTTTTCCTGTAATTACTGTCGTTTACAATCACTAAAGATGATGGAAGAATTTTTTAACCCGCAATTAGCTTGAAAGCGACAGATACTCTGCATCTGTTAACCAGCATACCAACGCAAAATGCCACTTTTTGGTTGCTTGTAGGTCTGTTTTCAGACTGGTTTATCACAAAGGTGGAGTGCTTGGTCCCAATATAGCTTAGAAATAAAAAAAAAAACAAGCTTCTCTATGATATTTAAAGACGGATTTTTAAATATCGATTGATTTGCTACAAGTGGGTTAAAAACTTTAAATTCTTCATTCGTAGTTTTTTAAATCTTTTTTTCAGACATAAATGAATGCGAAACCTCTCAAGTTTGTGCGGGAGGTGATTGCTCTAACACAGAAGGTGGATACGAATGTCATTGCCCTCCGGAGTCAAAACTATCTCTGGATGGTTCCTATTGCATCTGTGAGTTTGGTTTGACTCATTGCTTTATGCATTTCGCATATAACAATTTTCACTGCTCTCACTTTCTCAAATTTGATTTTGATTTTGTGGAATGGGGAATTGGGTATAGGACGAAATATTTTGCAATAAATTCTGGACTCATAGGCTAAATATAAAATAATTATAGTCAGAGCCAGTTTTTCCTGATTGAGACTAAGGTCAATTTTCCCGTTGTACTTGAAATCTAAAAACATATCGTTTTTGGGCTGCTTTATTTGGTCTGTATATAATCAGCTTATAAAGCGATGATCATCGGGTAGAGTTTGTTTATCGATAGAATCTTATCATTCTAGCCGATGTGCCGGGAAGATGCTTCACTGCTATTGAGAGTGGAATGTGTGCCAATCCTCTAGGCAATTTGGTGCGTAGGACAATGTGCTGTTGTCTGCAATCCGGACAGGAAACCTTAGGAAAATGCTTCGCTGCCATTGGTCAGTTTCCGGAGAGATGCGCGGCTATGGGAACACGTAAGTGAGATGAAATCTGGGTTATGTTTACCATTTGTATATACGATTTTAAGTGATTAGCCGTCTTCAAACAAATTAGGTTTTATCTTATCAATTACCTTTACAATACCATGGCTACAGCAACGTTAAAAAAAAAGATTGGACCTACCGATTTTAGACTATGGTTCTAATCTGAAGAAGGTTGCTCACATCTGAAACCAATTTTTTGATTCTACAAACAACTAAAACGATCAAGAAGACAAAGTAGCGTTTCCTTTGGAAACCAGTGGTTTGGGAACTTGCCAGTGGCGTCGCTAGGGGTGGGGGGCAGCCTGCCCCTGGTGTCATCATTTGGAGTGACACTATATCATGATGTGAAAACGTAACTCCACCGATTCGTGATGAATATCTTTCTTTTTTCACTTTGTTTGGTCCTATCCTTATTTGGACCGCAAATCCACTGATTTTGCGGAGAAAACTTTTTTTTAATCGTTTACGTGTTATCGGGCCTAAAGGCTACAAGCGCAGAAGCCTAGGGAAGAGTCATCAAAACGGCGACTACTTAAAAACGAGCAATGCGAAAAAGTTGTCTTCCCGCAGGAATCGAACCTGCAGCCTTTGAATAGCCGGTTCACTGCTGTACCACTTGAGCTAGATAAGAGGTCTCCTCGCATGCTTAATTTTAGCTATTTAAACCCAGCAACTTAATGCTTGTTCTATGATGATAATAATAATTTAGTTGTGATGTTTTGACGTAATTTAGCGCTTGTAGCCGTTTGCTGTTTTGATGTTTTAACGTCAAAACATCACAACTTTTTTGTTTTTTGATCTTCACTTACTTTTGGACTGAAAACCCACTTATTTTGCAGCGAAGGCCTTTTTTTTGTTGGTCTTTATCTATTTTTGGGCCGAAAAAGGGTGCCACCACAAAATCCCGCTCCGGGTGCCACCATTCTTAGCAAAACCACTGGAACTTGCTAATAAAAAATGAAAATAAGCGTATTCACAATGTGTTCATCTTTTTTTTTCCTAATGTGCCCAACTTATATTTTGTTCTTCTACGCTTATAAGACCAAACAAGTAATTTTTTGTTGCCTAATACAGTACTTTCAAGTTTTATTTGCGCTTTGAATAAGCGGTTATTTGATTGGCTATAATAGCTGTTTGAATGCCAACACAGAAAACGCGCTTGTTGAATTATTTTGAATAGAAACTGGAATCAATTTCGATGGAAAGCTAAGAGGATCTAATTAATGGCAATTATAGTAATTACATTTTATTCATCAAGTTATCTTGGTCAGGAGACAGCGAAGTGACCTTTAGGTCTTCGAGGCAAGCTGCTACATGACCACCTGTTTACCACACCCGGTGGAGGCTTCACACAGTCCATTTTATTCCTGAACGTCAAGCAGGGAAGCTGTAAATACCAATTTTCAAAGTATTCGGTTTGACCGGACCGGGAATCGAACCGGGCTCTACCGTTTCAGTAGTAGACGCTCTATTCACTCGACCAGATGACCACTGATCGATCAAATCGAAAGCTTTAATAACCAAAAGAGAATAAAAAACGACGTCAGTTAATCGGGTTAGCGTTTTTTCAGCTGAATACGAGCAAGACTGTGGTGGTGCGGAGGCTAGCACTGGGTTGTGCGACATCCTAGCATCTACCGCATGCTCTAATGGCAGATGTGTAGAGCAGCCAGAGACCAGGGATTATTATTGCGAGTGCAACGAAGGCTACCAGACTTCAGATGACAACAAGGAATGCGTTGGTAAATAAAAACTAGGATTTACATTTCAATCGGCATTTTTAAGAATTTCGCTGTCTGAGCAAAATGCCGACCAAAGGGGATGAATCATCATCTATGGCTGAATAGATCTCTCTTTTCTCCGTTTCTGATGTCTACATTTTGCACGGTTGAAAGCAAAGAGGAACAAAGACATTTAGCAAATCATTAGCTGATTGTTTACATTATTTTGATAAAAGTCACGCAAAGAGGAACAAAGACATTTAGCAAATCATTAGCTGATTGTTTACAATATTTTGAAAAAAGTCAATTGCCGTTTGAGTATTTTGCTTGACATGCTGTTTGGTGTTAAATAGCGGAGTTTTTTCATAACTATTGCTTAATTTTTTGTTGGGCGATATAGTTTTTAACTTATTTAGGCGGTAAGCTTTGCAACTGTTTGCAAGTTTACCTAATTGGGAAGAAATATGTCATCCTTACGAATATTTTTGTTTTTGCTCTGTAACATGGACTTTGAGCATTTACGTAGTTATGTATGCTTACATATCCCAACCAAGCAAAGTTCGCCATATATTTAATCCTCGACAGCACGTTATCATTTGCAAGTTGTTTTTTTTACTTATTACCTGAAAAAGCAAAGAGGCTAAGATTGTCGTAGCTGACTGACCCACCAACCACCACTGCTATGTTTGTTTTTACAACATTTAAGGAAGTATTACAGACCTTTTTGAGAGCTAATTTTCGTTTTTACGACGTCTAGTTTGTGGCTTGCATTTTGTAACCTGTCGAACAATCAGGCAAACATTGGAAATGACTCATGGTCTGTGTTTATTATCGTGCGTTTTAAGCTCGGTTAAGTAATACCATTGACGCAAAACACTTGTTCGTAAATGACATGCGTTAAATCTTCAATGGCGAAACTTTGACCAATTTCAAAAAATTGACATTTTTGGGCTTGTTTTGTGCCCGAAAATTGAGGAGGACTCGCTTTTAGCCCATATCAGTATGTTTTTGTTAGGGTTAATGCAAGCCTTGTTATTCTTAAAAAGAAGAAAAAAATTAAGGGCCATATTCTGTTACGTTGTTAAATCATTCATTTGTTTCCAAAAATGCTGTTTTTTTTGACATAACATCACTCTTTTTAAAACAAAGTTCATAAAACTTTGCAATAATCCAGTGCCTGCTCTTGTGTCCAGACATCAACGAATGCGCCGAAGATCTTGGACAAGGCCGGAGGATCTGTGGAAGCCATGGAACTTGTCTCAACACAGCTGGTTCCTATCGGTGTCATTGTACGAATGGTTTTGAAAATGAAGCTGGAAATCCCACTAGATGTGTTGGTAAGTCGCGAATGTTGTCATTGTAAGGATTTACTAAATTTGTCATAAGCTTTCTTTTAATTGCAAGTAAGGAGAAACAACTCGGATTCGATGACGTCATTTCTTAAACGTAACTTTTCAATTGCAATCCGATTTAAGCGAAAGTACACTATTTTGCCATTTTTTTTCTTTATTTTTGGATCTTTTTTTTTATTATATATATATGCCGTTGCCGCGTACGTATTGTTCTTGCATTGTTTCCTTTTCTTGTGTTTAATAAAGTAAAATTTGAATTTATATGGAGTACCTTTTTTGTGTGTTAAAAAAGAAACGTTTAGTCGTTACTTTTTAAAACGTTAATTAATGTTTATTCGTTATTTTGTGTAGGAGATTAAATAACAATTATTTTAGATATTAATGAATGCCATGACCCCAATGGGGAGGACTTATGTGACAACGGAGCTTGCATCAACACTAGAGGGAGTTTTATTTGTAACTGCAATGATGGGTACCGTGTTGCAGCCACCCAACAATCATGCGAAGGTACAGATATAATTACATTCGTTTACTGAAAAGTTTGACCATCAGGAGAGGAAGAAGCTTCTTAATTTTTCTAGTGGGGTTGGATAACTCAAGCTGTACATTTGACTTTGTTCTAATTTTCCATCTAAGGTGTTAAAAAGTTTCGAGTTTGGTATAGGACGGACAAGGAATGCTTTGAGATTTTGAAAATTTGATATTTTTAGCTGATTTCTTTTGCGGGTTGATTTTGAAAGCAGACAACGTGAGAGGCTGCAGACTATTTAGTGAGAGGTTGCAGAGTCGGCGACCGCGCCAGATACTAGGGTACCTGAACATCACAATCTTTCGCAGCTTCTCACCAGAAAGGGATTACCTATCGTTTGATGATCTTTGATGACGATGCTTTTTTGTTTGTTCATTGCTTTCTTTCTTAACAAAAATAAACTATGCTACTACTACTACTTCAACGAAAGGAAAACAAATGAAAAAAATGTCATAAAAGAATAAACAAACCTCAGCTAACTTTACTTAACTCAAAAAGCTACAAACAGTCTTCGCCTTCATATTTTTTCTTCGGTTAAGAATAGTAATTATATTGTTCGCATAGTTTTTCATATTTTTTAAATTTCAAACAGGTATAAATTGGTATATACCCTAAGTTACTATGGCTAAAAGAATGCAAGTGTGACTTATTGTTTAATTTAAATGCGTCTAAACTAAAGTTTTTGATATTTTCATAATTTTGTTTTGCCCCAGAGTGATGTAAAAAAGCTTTTTCGTTAATCTGTCGCTTTGCTAGCGACGAATTTACGACGACGGAAACCGAGCTTCGGCAAAATGGCTTGTTTCTTATTATTTTGCTTGAAACTTCGTAATCTGTGTTCGAAAAACAATACCAAAATCGACAAACTTATTGCGCATTTATCAAAAGGCTCAATGAGTCATTCGCATTCCGTTTCTAGTCGCTTTGTCAAGGCTAATTTATTGCAATGGCACAAAAGTATCTGTTTTCTCACAGCTGTTTCTGATACCTTAGTTTAGCTTTTAACGGACCGGACAATCCCTTAATTATAAACGTAGCCCAACCTGTACTTTGCCCACAGACATCACAATTTTTCAGACGCATTTTGAGTCCCCATTTTTAGCTCGAACTCTGCGTCTAGCCTTATGGTTTGTTTCCGCAGTAAAAATGCTGATTATGGAAATGCGTGTGAAATAGGTTAGAAAATTTGTGATAATTACAAGTTTGTTTCAAAATCGTTATTCATTTTATATTGAAAAACTTTTTAATTTTCGACGAAAAATATGGCTTTAAAAATACGTTTTTTCACGTAATTTTAATAACTAATGGTTACAATCAAATCTGTTATTGTACAATATTATGTATGATTCCAACGTAAGACCCTTAAATCAGGCTAGCATATTTTCCTTACCAAACCGCCAATAATTTTGTGGCCACATCAAGTATGACCTTAATCAACTTAGTTAACCCTTCTAGTATCTAATTTGAACAATATATCAGAATTGCATTTTTGCTTACCCCAAATTTTTTCTCTTCAGTAATAACTTCGCTAAGAAAAGCAAAGCAAAACAGAATACAACATATTTTTGGAAGATTGTTAGGCAAAGCCAAAACTTTTTGAAGTGTCTTTGCCAGAGATGTCCGGACATTCTTGAAGGAGTTTCTACACGGGTCTTCACAAAAGTATCCGCAGGCCAACAGTAAGTCCAGGGTAAAAACACAAATAGTAAAAATGACTCCAGCGAATTTTTGTCCTAGTTTGTGGCCGTCTAAGTAGGTAAAAAGCAAAAGAGTTGTAAAAATAGGGGCTAGATTTGCATATCTGCAGAGTAATTTTGGTCCGAAATAGGTGAAGAGTAAGCGCGGGCGGGATGAAATTTCATCTTGAGACGCAAATGACCCGCGGGCCGGACTTAGAACACCTCTGGCCTTTGCATTGATTTTGTCATCTTTTCCAAATGTTGTTATTTTTTCCGCAGACATCAACGAATGCCACGAAACACCTGGTCTTTGTGAAAATGGAAGATGTGTGAATGTGGTCGGAGACTACCAATGCATCTGTAATCCTGGTTTCACTGCCTCTCCGGACTCTAAAGAATGCCTTGGTAGCAGGCGTTTGATTAATTTTTTGTTTACTAAATTTTCTTGAGTAAATGTTTTTAAATAAGCGGTTATGGGGATCTTTAAACAAGATATGCCTTAACACGAACTAAAGACTTGAAGGTTGCTAACGTTAGTGAAAAATTTTTGTAATGTTTTCCAGGCAGATACTTTTAAGGTCAATAGTGTTGAATTCCACTATTGCTACTGAAATCAATGCAGATTCCGACGTTGCTGTCTACTCCAGTTTATACAATTTTATCTTACAAATTAACAAAACATCATTTCCTCTGTGGGAAGTTTGTTACTCAAGTTTCTAGCAGCTAAACGAAAAGTTCCTTTATAGGGTTAATAATAATCGTGTTAATTGATATTTCTGTGCTCAGATAATAACGAGTGCGAAAAGGACAACATGTGTGCGAATGGCATTTGCGTTAATATGGAAGGGAAATTTAAATGCAGATGTAACCCGGGATTTGCGCTAGTGGTAAGTTTGATCTTAAAAATTTTGATTTTATGAAAACCAGGCTGCTGGAGCTAAAAAAATGCAATTTTAGCATAAATCAAGGTTTGAGCTTGAATTGCTTCTTTCTGCGTTTTGTAAAGGCACTTATTATAAAAGTTAAAGAAGCCAAATGAATAAGACTTTCACTATAATCATCCACACGCTAGCGCAGAACGAATAAGCAAAATCGGCCTTCTCTTTGTTTTGAAAGTTTTTAAGTTTGTTTGAATCGTTCTAAAGCCAATCGACTTTTAGTCTAGCGTAGAAACTCGGTTTAAACGAGTATTAAACTTTATAAAATTTGATTAGCATTTAAGCAAATAAGCCAAGTCTCATTCCTCAGACTTTGTCTATAATATGTTTTTTTTTCCTGCACAAGCTCACGAAATTAAGTGGCAATGCTGTTACGCCTTTCACAGCACTGTATCTTTCACACACACAAGTTTAGGTTACAGCTAGATTTGCTACATTAACAAGACCTTATCCAGCAATTTCGATTATTCTTCTTCGCAGGCAAACGGGGAAAGTTGTGCTGATATTAACGAATGTTCCACCAATCCATGCGCTAACGGAAGATGCGAAAACACCATCGGAAGTTTCAGATGTATTTGCCATCGATTTCAAGTACTTGATGAAACTGGAACACGCTGCATTTTACGTGAGAAAATTAATAAAATTCGTAGTAATTGTTTTCTAAACGATGTTCTTTTGTTATACATCCTTGCTTTCGAAACGAATCTAGTACAATAGGTACCAGATTTTTGATAAAATCCAGCTTTGAACAATTGACAGTCCAACACTATAGTTTAAACATTATTGAGGCAGCTTCCATCTATGAAGTTTCTCCACGCCTCATCCACCTAAAATAACTGCGTTACAAAACAATCATTAAAAAACGAAGTACTGTCATTTCAGCCATTTTACAGAGCACTACGTCAGATTTTAGGTTTCGTCACCTATTCTTAGAACTGCAAAAATGGTGCCTTAGCAGTTTCTGTTATTAGCCGTTGCTGTTTTCAGATGACGACACAGCGAAATGTTATCGTAGTGTACGCAACGGTCGCTGCCGGCCCAGTAACGCCTTGTCGATGGCCACCACCAGGGCAGACTGCTGCTGCGCTGTCCCTGGTGCCACCAGTGCTTGGAGTGACTCCTGCGAGCCTTGTCCCGAGATTGGAGATGGTAAGTTGAGAAATTTTAGCAAATTGTGCGTCGAGTCTTTGAAATAATTGAGCCCAGAAAGCCCTATAGAGTCATTAAGTGCACTGTGGACATATGGGGCTAAAGTGTTGAAAAATGCAGAAACTTTGGTCAATTTGTTCCAAATATTTTACTCAGAAATTTCCTGATTTCAACTGCTATTTAGTCGTATGGTAATGGTGAAAGCTACAAATTTGCCTTTTTGCTAGAAGGTGAATCCTAATTGAATTGAATGTTTCTGAGATCACGCATATTGCATAGCTCTCATTGCTGCTCGCAAAGAGATGCACAGTAAGTGTTTTGTTTACACAACACGTTTGCTATTTATTTATAAACCGGTAGTTGTATGTGCAATGGCTTGACGGGAGAAATATGGTTTTATTTGATCATTTGCCAACATTACACCAGAATAAAACAGTAAAAACGTCTTTTTGAGGTCTGTAAAAGAAATAATTGATGCCAAGACAGTGTTTAATTGATGATGCATAAGATGATTGATGCTAGAATTTATTTTCGATATTTGATGCATTGTTTTAGCTGATTACGCTGTTTTATGTCATGCCCACGAGGTATCAAATATCTGCGACTTGCTGGAAAATGCTTGCGAAAACGGACATTGTCTCAAAATGGGCAGTAACCGTTACAGATGTGTTTGTAATTCTGGATTCCTTGTATCTGATGATCTGAGATCCTGCTATGGTGAGTTTTGGTTTTGGGCTTGTAGTTGCTTATTGGTAAGATATGGTTATTGTTCGACTGAGATTATCCTTGCTTTTTCTTTCATTTGAGTTTCAGTTCTCTCATCCACCAAGTTAATGAAAGAAAGAGTTTTTTTTCGAAAATAACTTAGTGATCTTACTGATTAATTCTCCAGAAAACATTGCAACAGAGTGGTGGGCTGGTGGCTGTAATAATGTACTTCAGAGAATTCGCAAACTGTCCGATCATTGGAAAAATTTCCAACTAAATACTTGCGTTTGGTTTTCTGAAGATTTTTTGCTATATTTTGGTAGCTCTAGCTTTATTATCAAACAAAATTTGCTGCAAAGAGGAAAATAATTATGGTTAATCAAGTATAATATTGTATCGAGTTGCTTTGATTCACGAAGCCAATTTCTTACATGACCATAAAAAACTTTAACACAGGGAGCAGAAAACGTTTTTAGCTCATTACACCAGCTAGTGGCTATTCTGTTTTAAGAGGAATTTCGTTGAGTGTGCTTTTCAGCGAGTTTGTGTTACAACTGTTGAACGCAGAGCAAATCGTAGTTCTTTTTGCTAGGTTTTTCGTTGATTGATGCATGTTTTTTTGCATATTTTTGTTTTGCCAATTCATACACTAATGTTTTCCAACTTTTAGATTTTGATGAATGCACACAGAATTTGTGCAGTAACGGAGTGTGCAGGAATACGCCCGGATCATACACCTGCACGTGTAACGATGGATTCCTTCTTAATGGCGACGTCTGTGAAGGTGAATCGCAAATTAATGATACTATGTAATATTGTATAAACCAACATATCTGCTAAGTTGTTTTATAGTGTTGATAGACATTTTGCCAATGCAAGACAAAACCTTTCGCCACTCATTAGTTTCCTGTAGACAGTTTTGAAAACTTTTTACAATTAGGTTGTAATGGTTTGTCAAGTCTGTTCAAAGTTTTAAAATTTTTAGAACTTAGGTACTTTTCATCTTAGTCAGAATGCTCAAATTCTTATGAAGAAATAGGGGCAACTCACAATGCTAGCGACTTTGATGCCCAAAAGTAGAATTCTTCACCGGACCAGGTCCAGAGCTAACAGTCGACGTAAACTGGAAGGTGTTGTGTTTGCTGTGTTTTGACATGTTAGCCTGTAACGAGCTACAGGGGCCATTTCTGTTGTGTCAGTACATCGGGTTTATGACTTTCAACAGGGAAATGTTGCAAGTGTGGCGGGCTGTTGGTTACACTCTGGTCAATATACCCGATCGAGGAATCGAACTTGACTCCTTCGGCATCAGAGCACTGCATTTACCTTTGAATAACGCCGCCTCTAACTCGCATACAAAATTTAAAACTTGACGAGTTTCTGTTCAGATATCGATGAATGTCTATCAAACCCGTGTACCAACGCTCGCTGTGTGAACGAGCCTGGAGGCTACCGCTGTGTTTGCGAGGAAGGAAGCCAACTGGATGTTTCTGGTCACGTATGTCATGGTGAGAAATTGTTAAAAATGAATTTTGGTTACATTATAGTTTTGAATCTTTTTAATAAAATAGCAATTAAAGTTTGCATCGCTACTAACCAATAATTAAATTTTAAATTGGCATAATATGGTAGCATTATTAATGTTTCAATTCAAACATATCGAGTGTGTTTCAATTGCTACGCGTTGTTTCAATTCAAATCTCACGAGTGTATTTCAAATTAGATGCATTTTTGCGTCGATAAATGGAAAGTTAAGTTGATTATTAAATGCCATTTTCGGAAAATTTTTTTAGAATTTGAGGCAACCTTAAGGGAGCAATTTAAACGTTTTCTTCTACTAATCAGACGTTCGCACTGGAAGATGCTGGTTGCATTACGAAGAAGGAGCGTGTATGGGAAGTGTTGGAAGCAAGCTTCTTACTGTGGAACAATGCTGCAACTCAGTCGGACAAGCTTGGGGAAGTGTTGACTGCACGCCGTGTGAGGCTTTCGGTAAGTGGTTTCAATAGTATTTTTGGTAGTTATAACAGTTCCAAAAAAAGACGGAAGTATGATACAGCGGAGTATTGAGTAACTGAAGCTTGTCGATTTCTGGCAGAACGTTCTTACTGTAACCTTAATGATTATTCTAAATGTAACAACTTATAAATAAAATAGTTGTTTGTTGAACAGCTTAATTTCGTATATGCTATTTACTTTGTTAAATCTTTTTGATTTATTTTGTTTGTAGAGTTTGTAATTTGTTATTTTTAGTACTATCGATCGCAGAATTTGGGAAAGATTTTGAAATAAACTTGATTCTAAATCGCAATTTTATTCTTTTTATAGAGCTCCGATGTAGTCCTGGCTACTCCTTTGACCTTCAAAGCAACGCCTGCATCAACATTCGTGAATGTGACTTCGGTGTTTGCGAGGAGAATGCTGACTGCATTGATACAGAGGGGTCGTTCCGTTGTGTCTGTCCTCCGGGATTTACTCTTAACGCTGATGGATTAACATGTTCAGGTAATAAATCTTAGGATACCGTTTGTTTTTAGATAGAAATTTTAGGGGGCCACCATATTACAGAGGGAGGTTTTAGCATAATCTTAATTTTGTAAAAATTTTTAAACTTCAACATTCTAAAGCAATTATGATTTCACTTTTGTAAAGTGCGATAGTTGATTTCTCAGAGTTGCCCAAAGTTGGCCAGATTTCAATATTTTGTTTAATTCGAAAATTGTTTCTTCATATTTCTTGGTTAAAGTTTCCGTCTTTTGCCAACCCAATCCTTTTTCTTCATATCGAATCTTTTTTTGTGCTGTTTATTATTCTTAATTTTTCAAAAAAATAGATCAAATCTAATTTTTTATTATACTCGCTGTTATATGCCGAAGCGTGTAACGAGTTGGGGGCATCATTGCACCCGGGAAACACAGCTCCTTTCGAAGAAATGTCGCTGCGATGGCTAGCCGTTGGCAACACTGCGTCCGATTTGACCGAGATTTGTACCTCAGACCTCCCGCTCCAGAGATGAACGCGTTACCGCTCGAACAACTGGCCGATTGCGTGATCTATTGTCATGATTTGGATGAAAACTCAATGATTTACACAGTGCTATAATTATTTGCGTCTCTCTTCCATTTGCTTCAGTTCAATCCTGGAATTATCTCAAGCCACAGCGTCACAGCGGATTAGTCTGCAGCGACATTTCCGTTTTTCTCCATCCCTGTTTTTTAAGTATCAAAAATTTCTGTTTCAAATCTTCCTCCACCATCTCTTCTCCGACTTTCTTGGTTTTAGTTTTCCACATCATAATGACAATCTCAGCAGTAAAAATACTAAAATTTTGTTTGCAGACTTGAGAATGGGAACATGTTTCTTGGAGCTCGATTCCTCTGGTGGATGTTCCGGTGCCGGAGTCAGCATTGGATCGTTTGTGATCAGCAAAGCGGATTGTTGCTGCTCCGCAGGCCAGGCCTGGGGTGAAGATTGCGGAATATGCCCTCAGAAAGGAACCCAAGCGTGGAATGCGCTTTGTCCATCAGGACTGCGTGAGTTTTAGTTGATATTATCCGTAATCCATGTACTGCACTGGTGTTTACCTGATTTATATATTTTTGTGTTCAAGGTAAGACAAAAGCTTCCGAAACTGCTAGATACGTTTACGTTAAATATAAACCAAAGCACAAAAACAAATTGTAATAGAACTGCAAATAATTTTTTTCTTTATTGACCGAATTGCGTGTGCCAGAAGACAGGTCAGAGACCTTGCGGTTTCTGGTGAGTTGAAACCGCACTCATATAGAGACGTCCCAGCTTCTTTTTTCTTTAAAGAACCAGGAATTGGCTTGGCGCTTTAAATGGTATCATGTTAATTTTGTGCATTAAATGTCTTGACTCGATTTTTTACTTTTTGTGGGTTAGATTGGCTCTAAGCTCTTCATTGTTTCACTTAGTTCGATTGGCTCTAAGCTCTTCCTTCCAAAATCGGTTTCACTTAGTTCGTGAGTTCTTGAGCCATCGTAGTTAATCTGCTTTTTGTAGACGTTCGCAACGAATGCATTATGTTTCCTGATCTGTGTACGAACGGAGTTTGCAAGAATACTGACAGTAGTTTCATGTGCGAATGCAACCGGGGCTTCACGCTGAACGAAAATAGGCAAAACTGCACTGATATCAATGAATGTCAAATCAGGTACACAGCAAGCTTCTTGGTTATAGGAAAAATTGTGATTAAATATGATCTTCACTAATTGATTTCCAGAAAAATGGGCTTCCATAGTTTTGGATACAAAGACAAATGATTTCAAGACAATTTCAGGATATGCGTTATCGTTGCCGTTTCAATACTAACTTCTTATCACCTTCATAATCGTGACAACACAGATTTTTTTTTAATTACAACCTCTTTTTCGCTTTTTACATAACATTTATTAATGCAGGGGAAAATGAAAACAATATTTCATAAAAAAGAAAAAGCAGTTGCTGTATCACAACCACACAAGAAATCGATTTCTAAGGTTCATTTGTAAATTGGATAAGTTTTGTGTTAAAATATTTGTGTTATGATTTGCTTTTTGTGCGTAAGGTCAAGGGCGTCTGCAGAAAATTTTTCAGGAGGGGGGCAATAAGAAATAGAGCTAGTATTAACTACTAAAAATGAAAGATTTTTTGAAATTCGGGAGGTTAGGAGTGCCCATGCAAAGATCTGATCCATTTCATTGGTTTACAATCATTACTGCAAATTATCTATCACCAGCAAATGCTTCAAAGTAGACTATTTATATTTGCCATTTTACAAAAAAAAAAACAAAAAAACTTGCAAAACATGACCATCATCAGAATCAATTTACTTGAAAGCAATAAAAATTTACATCGGCAGTTAATATAAGTTATGCAATAAACTTTTGGTTAGTATGCATAAATTTTTAGATAAATAGCTTTCTTTACAGACAAAAGTGTTTTGTATTATTTTATTCAAAGCCCATCTTGGGAATAACTATTAGTATTAGTTGCAGGGGCAGGGCAAGCCTTATGACGTAAACTGGACAAGGGCGTGGACAAAATAGTTAACAAAAAAGATATGGCAGCGAGAGCAACCCTGTTTTCTATTGACATTTTCGGGCAACGGTACTAATAGACTGTAATCCTCAGGCAAGTAGCCCTCTTGATAAAATCTTGCTGTTTAATCATTGAAAAAGCTTGTTTCGTCTCCCAGCGCACTAAACGCACTAACTGTATCTATTATTTTCGTTTCTCACAAATTTTTTTTCTCTATTTTTTATCGAGTCTAAAAGTGCTTTTTGCCATATTTACTGCAACATATTTTTTAAACAGCTCCATAATGATATAGCCATCAAATTTATATGTCTGCATTAAAACTACGCAAAGCAACAATTTTTCAATATATTGGTACTAGTAATGCAAAAGAAATAGCGACATATTCCCTTTAAAGAAAGGCGATGACTTATATTCACTCTTTGTTTCAATACGCTTTCTGATCCAGGCTTATAAAACAAGACCTTCAAGAAAAAATATTTCAAAAGTTGGTCTTGCTCCGTCTCCCCGAAGCTTTTGTGGTGATCAAACATTTGGCCAAATAGAAAAGTAGTAAAACAAATAATTATATGCGCTAGTCTTCTTCTTTCTTGATTGCCCGCTTTTCCGTGAGGGTTGCGGGGACATCAGCTCAAAATTAAACCGCCACACTTCACGGTCTTACATCACCTCCATCATTTCGCTTGGTGAAGTCCCAAGCGATTCCATCCAAGATCCTCAATGTAATTGGTCCATCTAGTTCTACGCCATTCTACTAGTCTTCTCCCATTTGCTTTGGCAAGTAAAGCTTGTTTGGGGAGTCTTTCCTGAGGCATTCTGCTTACATGGCCAAACCATCTAAGCTGAGATCTTTCAATTCGGAGAAGTAATGGCTCGATGTTAAGAGATTTTCGAATCTCGCGCTAGTAAAAATCAAAAGTCGTGCGCCTGAAATCAGTTCAGTTTTCTCATAGAAAAGTGGTTAGGTCTATACCCATGCGCCAAGCTACCGACGCTTCTAGAGCACAGTGCGATGTACCCGTTTAACCACTCTCGTTTAGGCTTTGGCAAAACTACCCAATGTTGAAAAGCAGCTCTTAAACGTTTAGAGAAACAAAGTTTAAGTCGTCTAGGTTGAGAAGCGAAATCGTTTATGACTTTGTTTGTGATTTGTTGCATGTTTTCTTTAACTTTGTTTCTTTGCACGCTAATCGTACACAGTTTACTAGTGTAATCTTCCCCAGAAGTTGTTCAAAGCCAAGTTTTCAAACGCCACAGAGTGCTGACAGAGCGTTCCACAGTACAAGTAGTAGGTGGCAAAGCTAAAGCATTATCAATGCATGTCGAACAGCACGATAGAACTTACAGCATCGAATTAGTATCTCATCTAACGACCTGCTTTTAACATTTTCAAGTTAGTTTGAATGCTTCCACATATTATACCATGTGAGGGCTTCGATACAAAAAATTTCAATCTTATAGATATTGTCAAGTTGCTCTGCTTCGGCCTTTAAATTTTCTCTTGGCAAAGTAACACCTTGTGTAGGATGATGTAACATCAGCAAGCGATTAGGCATCAAATTTGAATCATCAATCATTTTTTCTCAAAACTTAAATTTAAACTATTCACAAAATTAGACGTTTTGTTGAGAGCACGGTGACCCCTTTCTAAGCGAAGACCAGCGCACCAAAGAAAGAAACTTAGACGATTGGTGATAGTTGAGATGGTTCCGCAATATTAGGGCTTGTTCAAAGACTCATGACATCAGTGTGAAAATCCAGGGGGGGGGGGCGTACCTCTTCTTGCCGACGTTTATGCGTAGGGTAGTGGATATTTGATCAATTTAGCTAGTTTTTTAGCTTAAAATTTGTTCCTTTATAGTCCTGGACTTTGCGGCCATGGCGAATGCGTTAATATTGACGGTGATTTTAAGTGCAACTGCAGTGAAGGTTACGAACCGTCGGCAACAATGAAAGTATGCATGGGTAAGTGTTGGGGCTAAAATTTTTCAGTAAATTTTTAACCCTCCACTAAGCTTGGTAAAGTAATTCGAGTAAACTGAATAACGTGATTGCATTTCAAGCGTTTTTATCGTTTATTGTAGATTTTTTAGATTGTTACAATATTAGTACCGTGGTCCTGTAATGTTTGTTTTTTTTGAGCAAAAATCTTTTAACGTTTTGCATTAGTCAGTCGCAGCAATAACAGTTATGTACTGAATTTTTCAGACATCGATGAATGCTCTCGAGGAGGTGTCTGCACTGGTGGAAGTTGTTTCAACACAGAGGGAAGCTACCAATGCGTTTGTCCCGACGGTCGTTCAGTTAACGAGGATGGTACCAGTTGCGTGGGTGAGTGTATCTTTTGTGTTAGTTTTCGCATTCTGACTGTTCTATGTTTTAGTATTGCAGTCAAAACGGTTTTCGTTTGAATTAAAATAATTTTTTTTTTCATAAAATCTTTACTTTAATAGCCACTATTGGACGCAGCGAAGCTGTATTTTTAGATAATCTGTTTGCTACATTCGAAGCTCAATGTAGTATAATTTAAATGGATAGAAAGTATGCAATGAAACTGGCCTCTAGACTCTGATTCCATTCCCAATAGTCACTTCACGTCATGTATTAATCGAAACTTTGCGTCTCTCGTCTAACCAGTAAAAACACCAACGCTAAGCACCCCTTTTTTGGTGCTGTTTGCTAGTGTTTCATCTGACTGCGCCACCACCACGGAAAACTCCTCTCCTATTTGTAAAAGAGTAATCATTTATTGGTTTGAGACTAAAAGAGTAATCGTAAACAAGTAATCACAGTGAAAATTAAAAACCATACAAACTGCTTTATCTGTTTATTCGAATCGTCAGCTTTATCATGGGTGTCTTAGTTGAATAGTGTTTTGTGATGCCTTGTAATCTTATTAATTAATCTATACTATAATATATTCGCATTTCAGAAACTTAAAGCTTTTTTTTGCAGCCGCTTAGAGAAGACAGAATTTTTAAAATTTTTAACTCGTTTGTTTGAACACAGGCATTTGACTTAACATTTTACCGAAACTGTTCTGCTCTAAAATATTGCAACATTAAGTGTTTGCTTGACTTGTTTGTCTATACATATAGTTAACGTAATTGTAACTCTCCTGCACGTATAGCAAGTCGCTCTATTCCACTAGTTCAAAGATTAGTATTATTCACAAAATTTGAATCATCAAAAACCAATTGTTATTTGTTAAGTTATTTATACCGTCAGTCCGTTGTTGATTTCAGTATTTTGAAAAAAAAAGTTACATAACCATGAATGCTAAGTAACAGCGAATATCATAACAGGTTATCATAAAACACAACTCTGTTTCATCTGTTTCATTCATAAATTCGATCTTCAGGTGTACCATCATATACCGGCAAACATGTGCACAGGCAGGGGAGCCGAGAGCCGAACGTGGGCCCGGTGCCAGCTCAAATGTTACGGATCTCCGGTTTTGTGAATACCAAAACAGACGGGGAAAATAACACAGTTCTGTTCGAATTTTGATCTGATCTCCAAAAAAAAAAAAGAAAAAGGTCTTCAAGGAAAAACCCCTCCGTTTTTCAGGAATTTGATGTGATCTCAAAAAATAAAATACAAAAAGGTCTTCGGTCTTCCACACATTGATTTCTCAGTGTCATTTTGATGGGCCCTTTGCTGGGTATCCTGAAGCCAACAGGCCCCTTGACGCACCCCCTAAAGTCCATGGTTATTGTCCCCCCTGCCTCCCCTCTCGTAGGCCCTGTGCATAGGCTGCATGCAGTTCTAATTATTTTTGTAAGTGCGAAGTGGTAAAAAATCCTTCACCAGTCGGCTCTACTAAGATCTCTCATAAAACTGCTACTTAACGCTATTTTATTCTCGTGTTGTTTAGATATTGATGAGTGCGCTCTTCGACCTAACCTGTGTGCTCCAAACGGAAGATGCGAGAATATGCTGGGATATTTCATGTGTCTTTGCAACACTGGCTATGTGGCGACACCTGACGGCCAAAGCTGCGCTGGTATGAGCGATTTAATCAGCCATTTGTAGTAACTTAGAAAGAACCTCGTAAGTAAAATGATGTTGTTTGTGTTGTTTATGGTTTTAAAATGCTATTTTGTACTGGTGATCAGTAATTACTCACGATTGGCATAGGCGAGTCCGAAATGTTTTCAAGATTTTAAAGTTTCAACAAAGGATGTAATACCGGTTCTAACCAGTTTTCAAACCTATTTTTTACTAGACGTTGATGAGTGCGCCCTAGACAACGGTGGATGTCAGATGGGCTGCATTAACACGCTCGGCTCGTATGACTGCACCTGCGAGGAAGGATTCACGCTCTCGTTCGATCAACGAACTTGTGCTGGTAAGGATGCTGCAGTTTTGCGCAGGTGTATTTACTATCTAGGGAAGTGCAAGTTAGCCGTGCGAACTGTTGCGAAGTGCATTAAGGTGAAATCTATTCAACTTTATGTCATCTATTATATTAATTTGTTGTAGCATTTCGCCAAAAAATAAAGTTAAAAGTGAAACTAATTTTACTCTTACATATCAAAAGCTTATCATGTATAAAAGACCGTTTTCTCAAAGCGTGTTTAAATTTCGTTATATTTCTGATGGATTTTGATGTTTTTTTTTATAAGCATAAGGGTTCCAATTTGCAGAAGACATTGCTTCTGCCAACCAAACTTTCTCTTCGGTATGCTGCCAATACCATATTTAAGCTTATTAATCAGTTTGCTACTTCTCGTGAATCTAAAACGTCTAAGTTTAAGCACATCTAAACACGTAAATCACACTGTACAATCAGGTCTGAGAACCAGAACTAATCTAAATATTTTTATTTTGAAATATAGATCGTGATGAGTGCATGGAGCAGATGAATCGTTGTGATGGTGGAAGGTGCGAAAACACGATCGGCGCTTTCCGGTGTATCTGCTTTGATGGATTCATGTCAACCGACGACTTACAGTAGGTTACGTTATTGAAGATGCTACTTTTGTTATAACTAACCGCCAGTAAATGTTTGATGTTATCAGTATTTACTATTTAGATTGGTACTACTTTTTAAAAAAATTACTCTGGAAGTGGGAATGATTGACAAACTACGAGTTTGAAGTACGTGCATCCTTCCAAGAGTTTACAAGTTTTATTCTTTGCTAACAATAAAACAACCACTTACATTTTTTTCTGGCCGTTGCTGGAGGCCCTGATTTTTCAATTTAGCCTAGAATACAGTCTCAATTTGTAAGCAGGCTTGTGTGTTGGTAATGTTACCGTTATTTCCGGCATTGAAAATCGTCTACTGTAAGTTATTGCCTGCTGTTGCCTTGTTGTTTGCCTTTGAAATGTTGTTTTCAGATTGAAATGGTCGACGGCAATGCGACTAAATCTTTGCCACTGCATAACTTTTGTTCAAATGTAGCTGTATTCATATATCGAGCTTAAGTACACTCTCCGACACACCAATGAAGGAAATAGTAATGGGACTCTCTTCAGCATAAGATGAACTTCTTAGCCATGCAATCTATGTAAATTTGAGTGAACATTTAAAGTACTTGGCATCTTTTGTTTATTTGTTAGATTTTGCGAGGATATCGATGAATGTGCGATGAATCCTCACATTTGTATGAACGGAGGATGCCACAACACCAGAGGATCGTACACCTGCAGCTGTGAACCAGGCTATTGTGTTCCTAGAGACCAGATGATTTGTGTTGGTAGGTTGAAAATTGTTCCACTTTTTTGAGCAGTGGTTGTTCCTTATTTCCGGAGTATCTGACTTAACAAACCACAATTTTAGGAAAATTAGTTACAGACAGTATCGGATAAGATTGATAACGGTTAAAATTTGAACTAAAAGAACAACAATACAATTATTTCACGTTTACAATTGATCAAACTTAATTTGCTCCTACGTATACAAAAATAACGAAGGCTATACTCAAAGTAAAGCCGCGTTTTTACATTGCAGTATCATTGGTTTCACAAACGTAGTTCGTTGTCTTTTTAAAAGAAATATTTGTTTGTTTTTTTTGCAGACGAAGACGAATGTGAACTTTCAAAACACAACTGCCACGTCAACGCTGACTGCAACAACACAGACGGTGGATACGAGTGCAGTTGTATCCAAGGATTCAGCGGAGATGGGTTTATGTGTCATGGTAATTGTTTTTGTTTCAAACAGTTTATTTTTAAATTTAAATTAGATGTACAGTCAAACCTCGATTAAACGGATTAATGCGGAAATGCGATTGTCCGTTATTGGAAAATGTCCGTTATTCGAAAAGACACGGATTTTGCCTAGTGTAGATGCACAATACACGTTTTGGTTAAAATCACTTCATTATTGTTATGCAGCAAAAACATACTGCGCCTGAAAAGTCGAATAATTTGGCAGTAAGATATTTGCAAAATCAGTTTGTTACAAACTTACATGAAGCCTATGCACTAATGCGGTATAAAATAGAATACTGCATGATAGTTGGTATCTTATGCTGTATAACACACGTTGCACATTTGATGTATCTTAAAACTAAATCTTTTACTATTTATTTCACACATTTTAAAAATAAAAAAATTTCGCAGCTCAAATCAATGTCCGTTAAATCCGAAGTCCATCAAATTGAGGGCCGTTAAATCGAAGGTCGACTGTATATTTATTATCTTTTGTTTCAATTACTTTTCATGCCTAAAAATTCCCATATTACCGCGCACTTTTGCATCACTTATGATAGTTTCGTTACTTTGTTATCAACAGTTTTTTTGTCTTTTTCTTCTTTCTTCATTGCCCGCTTTTCCGTGAGGGTTGCGGGCACAGCAGCTCAAGATTAAGCCGCCACACTTCACGGTCTTACATCACATCCATCATTTCGCTTGGGTGAAGTCCCAAGCGATTCCATCCAAGATCCTCAATGTAATTGGTCCATCTAGTTCTAGGTCGTCCAACTGGTCTTCTCCCATTTCCTTTATCAAGTAAAGCTTGTTTGGGGAGTCTTTCCTGAGGCATTCTGCTTACATGGCCAAACCATCTAAGCAGAGATCTGTCAATTCGGAGAAGTAATGGCTCTATGTAAAGAGATTTTCGAATCTCATAGCTACGCACCTTGTTAAACAGTGTAACTCCTTCGATTCTTCGTAAAAACCTCATTTCGGACGCTTACACTTGTGATCGCATTTTTTCGGTCATTACCCAAGATTCATGACCATAAGTGAGAATGAAAACAAAAACTGCTTTGAAAATTGAGAGCTTTGCCTCTTTCGACAATTCTCGTTTCAAGACAACCGAGTAGTGCAAAGCTCGCATTACTGCACTAGCCTTGCCTATTCGGGTATCGAGTTCTTCGTCCTGCCTTCCGTCACTCGTAAATGCAACCCCAACATACTTGAACTTCTCTACCTGCTTCAGTGTCGCTCCATTCACATGTAATACGCACTGATCAGGGTTTCTTGAAAGATGAAGGACCTCAGTTTTGGCCGTGCTTATTTTCATTCCGGCGGTGTTGCATGCATCTGCAAAGCTTTTAATGCGCGCTGGAGGCCAGATTCTGTGGAAAAAAGCAGAACCAAATCATCAGCAAATAGCAGACGACTGATTTTGCAATTTCCGATTGTGGCACTCTCATCAGCTTGGCTGCATTTGTCGATCCAATTCATGTAAACAATGAAAAAGAGAGGTGACAAAACGCACCCTTGCCGGAGTCCAACGCCTACATGGAACGGGTTTGATTGCTTGCCATTTACCCGAACACAAATCTCCGGTCTGCAGTAGAATGACTTAACAGCGCGTAACAATTGACCATTAACGCCATACTCCTGCAAAACCTTCCAAAGTTTATCCCGAGGAACTCGGTCATATGCTTTTTCAAGATCGACAAAGCATGCAAAGAGATCTTTGCCATACTCCCAAGATTTCTCGAAGATTTGCTTCGTAGTGAAGATTTGGTCCGTGGTGCTGCGACCCGGACGAAAACCGCACTAACCATCTTCCAGTTTTGATTCCACTATTTCTCGGCATTTCCTTTCAAGGCATTTGGCATATACTTTTCCTGGCAAGCTAAGGAGTGATATCCCTCTGTAGTTTGTACATTGCTTGCGATCTCCTTTCTTGAAGGTCGTTCTGACAGTTGATTTCATATTTTGTCTACCAGCTTACTGTTTTACGCCTATTACTTTTCTCGTACGCAAGATAATTGGGTACATCAATTATATTTTAAAACCAGCAATGTTCTTCCTTAGATGACAACGAGTGCGAGTTAGGAACTCATATGTGTCACGAGTTTGCTGATTGTCGAAACAAAAACGGCGGATACGAGTGTGATTGCAAAGAAGGATTTCACGGAGATGGTTTCTCGTGCTCTGGTATGTCAAATGTTTTAGTGCTAGATTGGTTTGATTTTGGCATAAAATCTTATCAGTGAGTGCGACTCTGTTGCAATTCAAAAGGCAGGGTTCTGGGCAATTTGTGATACGTAAATCTGGAGTAAAAAATCTAGTTGATGATCTTTTGAATATTGAGCGAATAAGGTTTTTCGTTTCAAAAAAACAGAAAAGCAAGTTATTTTGTTAGCATTGGTATAGAAAATATTAACCGAATATTCTGACCAGAGTTTTCGATTTGATGAAGGTTTTCTAAAAAGATTTTCGATTAAAAATCGGCGTCAATGCCATATGTGAGATAGTATCCGTATTTGAACCAATGCATTTGCATTCACAAACTGCAAAAAACATCTTTTTTCGAACAAAATTCGCTTTCAGAATAAAAGATTTTTCTTTCGTACAGATAACGATGATTGTCTGGAAGATGAAACTCTTTGCGGACCATACGGAGAATGCTTGAATGTGGATGGAAGTTTTGAGTGTGATTGTCCGATGGGTTTCATTACCACTGACGATAGAAAAGCTTGCAAAGGTAGAACATTAATTTTGTCTTGTCAGCTCGAAAAGCAATGTATGAAAATTGAAGCAAAAGCAACATTAGCCAGAGGATTTTAGTGGAATTTTTATGGTTGTGTGGTACGTTTGATTTTACTGGAAACTAACCAGTGCCCAAACAAAGTTCATTGTTATTTATATAATTCTTGATGCCTTTTTGTTTACTTTGATAACGTTTAACATTTTTTCGTATTTCATTAACTTTAATTAGGTAGCTTTGTTTTATAGTTGAGTAAAATAAGTCAGAGATATCACTCTGCGGACTAAGCTTGTTTTATGCTATTAGATATTGACGAGTGCGCGTTTGCGGAAGTTTGTGTCAATGGAAGATGCCACAATGTTCCAGGAGCATTCACTTGTGCTTGTTTAGATGGGTAAGTTATTTCAGTTTTCCTATTTACCGGTTTCTCAACGCATTAGCTGCTTTGTATTGGAGAATCTGCTTCTAAAACGTTAGGTCTGTGTTAGTTTCGAACCAAGTCAAACCAAAGACTTACAGTACATCATTTTCGAATTTTATGCAGATATGAAAAAGATGAGCAAGGAGCAAACTGTACAGACGTTGATGAGTGTTTGTCTAGGGCTAATTGCCTCAACGGTCAGTGTGTGAATACAGATGGAAGCTACCAGTGCCAGTGTCCTGAAGGATTTGAACTTAACCCAACCGGAGTTGGATGCGTTGGTAAGTAGATGGCAATACGTTAAATACTGCGTGTGAGTAACCATGTAACCGGTAACTTGTTAGGTAACCGGTAACTAAGTAAACCGGTAGCTAGTTAACAGTATTTCTAACCAGTAACTAGTGAGCTCCTAGTTAACTTAACTAAACGGTAACTAGTGAGCAGTATTTCAGGGGCTAGGACAGCCTGCTGTAAGTGTTGCAGCTAAGGAGTTTACCATGGGATTGCCGTAATGGCAACAACATCTAACTGTTTAAGATCGATTTATCACTGACAACATGGCTGTGGGTTAGCTAAAGTTAATAAAAAGTTCTGAACTGTTGTTGTTATTTTAGATAACCGCATTGGTGACTGCTATTTGCACAGCACAGGAAGAGCAAATGCACCTATTTGTACGGATGCAGTCGGAGTTGGAGTCAGTAGAGCAGCTTGCTGTTGCCTGGAAGCAGCTGCCTGGGGAAATCCGTGTGAACTTTGTCCCCAGCCAAATACAACAGAGGTAATTAATTATCTTTGTCCCAAACACAAATACTCCGAGATCATTGCGGCATGTTTCATGGTCGGAGAACAATATGTGACAAAATCAAACCAAAACAGTTGAGTAGAATCAACTCTGGGCTACCTGCCTTAAGGTATTTACTGTCTTAATTTTTTCAAATATATGCGCTTGCAGTAAAGAGAACACAATGAGAACTGCTGTTTGTTTGTTTTTTAAATGTACGGTACAATTTAAGCATTTGATTGTAGAAACTATGTGGTGAATCAGTGGTGTTGTAGATAATAAAAAGAAAGGGGGGCAATCATTTTTGTGATAGAAAAGTTTTACCGTTCGTTGGTCTAGCAATATTGCTAATTATGCATCTGAGGGCAGAGGTATAATCACTAAAGAAATTTGAAATTCTGGGGGGTACTATTGTTATGAAGTGTTTTTCTAAAAGTTTCATCGAAATCTATTGTAGCTGTATATTCCAGTTAAATTTGCCAATGACATGTTTTAGTATGACACATTGTGCCCTGGAGGAGTTGGGTTCGAACCTAATCCCATTAATGTGCTGTTGGAAGATGTTAATGAGTGTTTGAGCCTGCCTGGGCTCTGCCAGGGAGGCATTTGCATCAATGTATTCGGGTCTTATGTATGTGACTGCACCATCGGATACCAGTTCAACGAAGAAAGCAAAACGTGTGAAGGTAATGCATTGTTAATTTCCCTTGAGATTGGGTCATTAGAAGTATTGACAATATTATGATATTTATTCGATCTTAGAATGATTATTGCCAGTGCTGATGATTTTGCTGAAGCCGAACTTCTACTGTATGTTTGCTGAAGGTAGCAAATGAACTATCTCTAAATTTTGTAACTTTTCTGTTTTGCCACACATGCAGCAGTTTGCTGAGCATTTTTGATTTCCAACTTTAGATAAAGTTGTAGTTGTTGTAGTGCATATTTATTCTCGTGTCAACGGACAGCGTCAAACGCTAACTATAAGATGATCCGCTTATTTTTCATTGCGGAGATTAATTGGTGTTTGGAATAATGCGAACCTGCATAGAAGTGTCCGATAATCCAGCAGTGTTCCTGTGGTTTTCTTCAGATTCTTGTCCACTAATTTTGCTTCTTTTTCCCAGCCACAAAGCAGAAATAATCATCACTAGCGTCTTAGTCGAGAAAGCAACAACGTGATCAGGATGCTGGTTAAACCCAGATGCGATCAAGGTTGTCCTAAAAACGACGCATTTATCTTTTCGGCCACGCTAGCGACAACACCGACATAATGCAGTTACCTACATCTTCAAGCTCAGTCGTATGTGTTGTGTCAAATAAACATGATGCCATTTGAATGAACCTGTTGCAAAATTTAGCCCAATTTTTACAGATGTAAACGAATGTGAAACGGAAGGAATTGATATCTGTGGAGCAGGCTCGTGCAGAAATATTGTCGGTGGATACAACTGTGTATGTCCAGAAGGATACAGGTCGACACAGGGTGGCAGAAAATGCGAAGGTAGGACGTTGAATATTGTATAGGCCTGTTCTAAATATACACTCTGGATGGTGTATCTTATGTTTCACTGATGTTTACAGATTACTTTTATTGTTCTTTTTTCTTTTTTGAAAAATTATGTAATTCTAATTTTATCAATCAGTGGTCAAGTGCATAGAGCGTCCTTTAAAGAAAATTTAGTGTAACCTCTGGGTGGATACTCGACCAGATTAAAGCAAAACTATAAAATTGACATTTTTAAGGCTTTTCCGCCTTATGGTTGGCATTAAGCTAGCAGTGTAGAGGGTCTATCACGTGTGTAGTAGATAAGGGGGCAGGTGGCAGCTTGACTCAAACGCTCCAAAGACCCTTCGTTGTACGTATTTTAGCCAAGACAAGTTGGTGAATACACGACAAATTGTAGATGCAATAACAAATTGAAATTTGTGAATTTATAATTCGCTGAGAATAACAACAAACTAGAGTTTTATTTTTCAGCAGCGTTAATTTACGTAATTTGTTTGCTGCGAAAAGATATTTGGATTAATGTAATTATGACAAATTCTTATTCAGATATTCGGGAAAGATCCTGTTATCGCTATTACAACGAAACCGCGCAAGAATGTTCAAGTGATATGTTTACCAAGACGAAAAAAATCTGCTGCTGCTATGACGATGTCGGACAAGGATGGAACACTCCATGCGAAGTAAGCTGCTATAAAGGGCAATTTTGATTGATGTTTCGTGTACACTCAAAGTGACATGATAGAATCAACGCTCATGCGACATTCTAGCAGGTCTTTGCTGATGGTGTCGGAGAGGCTGCCAATAGGGTTTTAGGTTTTAAGAATGTGGCCTGCAGTCTGGATAGAGCCATATTCACAATTACTAGATATTTTCAAATCATTTTTGCTCAGCTAATTATTCTAATCGTTGTATTATTTACTAGAATTTACTCAAAGCAGTAGGCATTTAGCAGCCGAACTTAACCACGAGACAACTTACAAATGGCTGTTAAATTTAAGTCCTTACAGCCATTTTGCTTTAATTCAGAGTAAAAGCTTCACACTCTATTAAAGTTTTTATAGATATTGAAAGTCAAACAGGGAAGTTTGAAATACTTTGAACAAACTATGAATCGAACTAGAGTCAAATGTCTCAGTTGTAACGTCTCTATCCACGAGGAATTTTGTTCAGTGCAGCTTAGCTTTACTTTTTTTTATTTACTTTATCTGTGATGTTTAGTTTAGCAAAAAGCCTGGATAAGTTGCATGTACATTTTCTTCTCGTAGCCAAAAAAAAAATTTTTTTTCTAGAAATGCCCAGAACCCGGCACGGAGGAGTATTCAGACCTATGTGGGGCTGCAAGTTTTACAGCTCCAGCAGACGTGTGCGATGCTATTTCGAACCTTTGTGAGAATGGTCTCTGCGTTCCTTCTGAAGATAGCTATAGATGTGAATGTTCGTTAGGATATCATTTCAATGAACAACTTTTAATCTGTGAAGGCAAGTTAAAAATTACATCAGTGTGTTCAACAGTGTGATTATGACTTAAATGACTACGAATTAGCGTTACAACACTATGTAAATTATTCCTATTTTTTAAGCTTTACCTGGCTTAGGCATTTGGCAGCAAGCAGTGATTCGATATTAGTGTGATATTACAACTGTTGCTAAATTTTGCACAGTACAATTTACATCCCATCTGTTGTTGAGTTCCAGCAATGAGAAATATGATTAAATCTTTAATCTAGTGGTACCATTTCAGGTAAGCTGCCGGAGTAGGTACACTAAATAGAGGGTTAACGATACTGCCATTTATTCTCAAAATATTGCTAAATATGTTTTAAAGCTAATTTGTAGATTGTTTGCTTATAGTTTTAGAAATTATTTCAGTACGTTCTGAGCAGCAATTGGTTTCACTTTTAGATGACAATGAATGTGTTAACGAAGATATGTGTTTCGAGGATGCCGAATGTGTCAATCAACCGGGTTCTTACACTTGTGCTTGCATGATAGGATTCAGATTCAACGAAGAAACTGAAATATGTGAAGGTATTGTTAAATTCACGAGATATATTAGCAAGGTTTTCGTCACATGCAAGTAAATAGATATTTTTTTGAAAAGTGGATGTGTTATTATTTATTACCTGGCCTAAAAATTGGGTAACTTGCAAAAATTCTCATTTCAAATAAACGTGAACACTGAAATACCATAGTTGTATTTGAAAAGAATATTTAATGTTTGGTTATACAAGTGCAGTATTTGCTTCTTGAATTCGTTGAATTTATAATTATCGTTGTATTCGTATTATTAAAACGGCGTTGATCTGTAGATATTAACGAATGCGATGATGGTGCATGTGCGAATGGAGCGTGCACAAACACACGCGGTGGATATATTTGTGATTGCAACCAAGGATTCAGGAGTGTCAACGATGATAAAGCATGTGAAGGTAGATGATTTGTCATGCATTTTGTAGTTTTAGCTCTTTGGTCAGTTCATCGTTCTCTTTTAGGCAATGAATCGACATTTGCCGAGAAGCCCCACAAAGAATTTAATGGCGAAAAGTAGAGATTTTGAAAAGAATAGGAGGATTTATTTCAAATTAGAAAAACTTTTTGTAAATAGAATGTTTCAGACGTGATCTTTGAATTCAAGTTCAGGATTTTAGTTTGTTCGTATTAAATAATTACTTTGCTATAGTATTACACGTAGACCACTTTTCTGAAATTTTTGCCTTACACAATCATTTATCTTTTTAGACATAAACGAATGCGATAGAAACCCATGCGGATCTGGAGTTTGTCACAATGTGTTTGGTAGTTTTAGTTGCACATGTGATAATGGTTTTCATATTTCTGACAATGGAGATTGTGTTGGTAAGAACTGATTAACAAAAGTCTGCAAATGTTAATAATTTGATTGAATGTCTCAGTTTGGCAATATTTGCTTACTCAAACTTTTTCTTAAGTTCTGCTTTTTTAAGCTAGCTTTAAACTTAATTAACACTTGTTTGCAAATTTATCAGTATAAGAGCTATACAAAAAGTTTTTTCTAGATTTTTACTACCAAAAATTGGTATTATTCTTTAAAGTAGTTCTCTTTTATAACGTTTGTCTATTAATGAACCTGATGTTTCTTGAGTTTAGCTTTACAAATGCACTATGCTATTTGCCTATCTTTCAATAGGAGGAATATTAATATTTACGTCACCTATCATAATTATCTTAATTTAACTTTGCAAACATAGCTTGCACTAGCTTGTTTTCCACTGCGAAGAAGATCAATATTATGTCACCTATCATATCTTAATACAACTTTTCAATCATAGCTGGCACTAGACCATTTTCCACTACAAAAAAGATCAATGTTAACGTCACGCATTATATGTTACAGACACAGACGAATGTGAAGAGCCTGGACAATGCGGTCAAGGAACTTGCGAGAACCTTCCGGGATCATTCGCTTGTGACTGCAGGGATGGTTACTCGGTCACTCCTGATGGTCGAAACTGTATTGGTAAGTGTATTGTGTTAGGTGAAACTTTCTGCTCAATTTCATGTCAAGTCTTATGATTTAAATGAATGCGAAGATACAGTTGGTTCTGTGAAATATTTTCTGAAAACCGTACGTTAGTCAAGAATGTTGGTAACTTCTGCAGCAACTCAACTTTATCATTTAAACAGGTAATTTCATTTTCTGCTTTTCGCGTCCGCCAGTAACGCCAGAATAAAAAAAAAACTGAGAGCGAATGCTAAGTTCAATTCAACGGACGAATATAAATTTTTTGTAGATACGAATGAATGTCTTGTGGATCCGGTTGTGTGTGGAGTCGGCTCTTGTCAGAACATGGACGGATCATTCAAATGTTATTGTCCGGACGGATATTCAAGCCCAGATAGAAAATCATGTGATGGTATGATCTTCAAAAAGCTTAATTGATTTTGCTTGATCTACACAGTAATTTTAGTTTATTACAAATATATGGTTGGGAAAATCAGATTGTTAAAATCTTAAAACTGTTAAAATCAGATTGTTAAAATCTTCATTTCAAGAAATCTTTTTTTGAATTTTTCAGATTTTAGACTCATTAGGGTGAATAAATGTGTGTTCAAGCTAAATGTTGTTTTGAATAAGACTACGTATACAGCACTAACTTCAAATTAGTTGAAGGATGAAATGGGCTGTTGATGGGTTTTACAGTAGACTTTTAACGATCTCGTTTAATTGAGATTACTCATGCCATAAAAGCTGCAATTTTTTTCATTGCTGTATGTTGTAATATAATTTTTAAAAATTTCATTGTCGTTGTTTGTATTCTCATATGCAAAGCGTTGCCAAATAACGAATAATAACTTATCTTTCTTCAAAGACATCAACGAATGCGAAAGTGGCGATTACTGCAAATTCGGAACTTGTCTCAACACTCCTGGAAGCTTCAGATGCAGATGCCCAGAAGGATTTGTTTTGTCCGATAACAAAAAGCATTGCATAGGTACAATCAAAGCAAACTAATTTGACTTGTATAATCGAAATCTATTTTTTCTGTATGATTTTACATTTACGCTACTCCTCTTTTAAATGCCAGAGGAAAAACTCTAAAAACATACAAAATGTGTATTTGGAGTTGAATATTCAAACCATATACTATGATATTGGATTCAAATATCAGAGGAGTAGTCGAGGACACAAGGCTCGAGGCCAAGGTCAAGGACTTCAAAATGTGTCCTCGAGGACGTCCGCGAGGCCGATGACGTCTTCGAGGACTCACCCTCTGTCAAATATAATTTAAGAAAATTAAAGTATTCGCAAAAAAATTATTCAAAATAGTTTAGTGTTGTAAAGTTAAAATCTAAAACTTCCCCAGAGTTAGTGTTAGTTCTTTCTGAAGATTATCTAGCTGCGAATAAAATAAGCACTTTAAATAATTTTACGACTTTACGTTAGGTTTATTTCGTGACAAGATCTAGCAGTATTAATTATTACTTGTGTGTTTGTAGATACTCGCGAAGCGAACTGTTACATTGAAATGAGGTCTGGTGTTTGCTCTACTCCTGCATATCGAAGCTTGACTTATGGAGGTTGCTGTTGCCAGTGTAGAAATGCAGGGTGGGGTTTGGAGGATGGCAACTGCACAGCCTGTCCGCGGGTGGGAACAGATGAATTTGAAGATCTCTGTCCGAATGGATGCGGTTACACTCCTCAAGGAGTCGGTAAGGAGCTCACCATTGGCACTACGAACAAAATCTGAACAATCTGAGTTTAGGCATTTAATTGTTGTTCAAGTTACTTCTTTTTGAATTTTTATGCTCAATTGTTTTCAGACAAAAAATTTAAGAAAAGAGTTTTAGTGAAGTTATTGTTTTTTTTACATAAAGTTTTTGAAAGAAAAAAATTCAGGTTATTGTTTATGCAATAAGTATAATGCAGAAAAAATAGTGAAAATGAAAAAAGAAAAGTATTGCAAGAGACTTTCAAAGAACCGTTGGATTTTTATTGTTTAAATTCGATACCTTCTCTTTTTCGGATGTGCAATATGGATAAACTAAGTTGTAGAACAGACATATTAATTGCTATTGCTTCTCTTTTTGTTTCAGACATTGACGAGTGCCAAGAGAATCCTTGTATTAATGGAAAGTGCATGAACATGGCTGCTAGCTTTAGATGCATCTGCATGACTGGTTATACCCTCGATGAATCTGGAATAAGATGTGTTGGTAAGCAGATTTTTGGTTATATACCTGTAAGCAATTCACGTAAGTTTGCGTTATTACTTCTTAAATTAATTTGGCTCATAGAGCAGATTATTAAGAAAGGTGTATCCGTATCTGAAGAATCGGTCATTTAATTCTTGGTTTTGTGAAAATTCAAAAATTAGTTTTAGTCAAATTGTCTATATATCTTTTAACTCTATATGCATACCCCCAAAAAAAAATTCATGTAAATTTAAATGACATGCATGGAAAATTAGATATCCAAACCAGGAAAGCCACAACTAGTTTGTGTTTACAAGTATAGGTCTATTCCTGTACAGTATAAGTAAATGCATAATTTCTCTTACTTTCGTAGCTCTAAGGTAGCAACTAACCACTGATGCTATTTTTATTGAACAGATGTAGACGAGTGTGAAACATTGTCTAATGCTTGTGGAAACGGAAGATGCGAAAATACGGACGGCAGTTTTGAGTGTGAATGTGAACCAGGGTACTACAATGGACCAACTATCACTTGCGTCGGTAAGATGATATTCTGCATTGTTATGAATACTTATGTTTACTGAGATTTTTGATGTTCGTGAACTTATTCTTTAAACTATTTTGCGTTCCACATAGTTTATATAGAAATTGGTGAGCGAAACCTTACTGTTAAATTTATGAGATCTGCTTATGTTGAAGAATAGATTTTTAGCCTACTCCCAAAGTTAACCTAAAACAAATTTTGTATCTTTTTTATTTAACGTTTTATATGGAGTGTACAATATCCAGTATTCTTATAATTATGTTATTTAAGTTTTCAATATTCTATCGGCTTCTGTCATGTTTTTTCAGATATTGATGAATGTCGAGATGACAACTTGAATCACTGCGGATTCCGATGCGAAAACACACTCGGTAGTTTCCACTGCGCCTGCCCGCAAGGTTTTACGCTGCGCTCTGACGGAAGAATGTGCGAAGGTTTGAGATTGCATAAATACAATTTTTTGACAAAACGTAATATTAAACTCATAAATATTTTACTTCTAAACGATAAGAACCAACGTTTGAATAATTGTCGCTTGCGTACCGACAATAATTATTTGCTGAAGTTGGATAATAAAATCCAGATTCTAAGTCCATGTTTGCTCCTGGATTAGAATTAATGTATTTTTCTGTCGGCGAATCAGAGTCAACTTATTGCTTAACCATGTTTTAATTAACAGACATTGCAAATTTGTATTGCAGACCTAGACGAATGCTCCTCCGATACATTGAACGACTGCACAGCGAAGGGAATGACTTGTAAGAATGTTGTCGGATACTACACATGCCTCTGTCCTGCCGGATACAGAAGAATTGGAACTGCTGATGCATGTGTTGGTGGGTTTCGAGTTCTAAAATTACCAAAGTATTTGTTAGTACAGTATGTAATATTTGGGGGAAAGTGTTTTCGATCTGATAATCTTGATGGTTGCTAGTACTTGAGTCGTTAATCCAATTAGATTGCGATCAACAGTCCCGGCGCCAAGTTAGCGTGACTGGGGGAGCAGAAATAAATTTTGGGGGGCACGAGCAGTTTATTTATGTGAATTCGAGGGGGCACGAGAAGTTTGTTCAAGTGTGGATGAAACGAAAAAGGTTAAGACCAAAAAAAAAGGTCTTCATTACAGATATTTCCACAAATTCTGGTTGTCGTCTCAAAATTCTTGCGATTTTCCACGAATTCTTAAGTGAAGACTAAAAAAAAAAAGGTCTTCGTCTCAAAAGTTTTATGATATCCGGTGTGAGTCCACAAAAATTACGAAAAAACAGTTCTTGCTCGCGAATTCTAGGGCGGTAAACACCAATTTGGAAGTCTTACGCCTCGATTTGCACTCCAGTAGCCCCGAGCCTGTTGATTTCTTCGGGGCACAGTCCTCGCTTGTGGGGGCACAATTTTTGTTTGGGAGGGCACAAACAGTCATTTGGGGGGATCACAGCTACGGAATGCCCCCCTATGGCGCCGGGCCTGGTGATCAATCACCTTGTGGTGTTGAAAACATACGGTAATCAGATTAATTGCATTATTGTCCACCTATAAACAAAACTCACAGTACAAACTTTTGAATCAACCATGAATTGATCAAAAACTTAAATTGGCGATTACGTTTAGGGAACTAAACATCACTTTTTGCATCTCTAGTTTTCATAATCAATTCTCAGAACTGTTGAGGCCGTCTAGTAAGAGGATCATTTAAGAGGCGAGTGATAGATATCGATCAGTAATAGTTGCATGAGAAATGATAATGGGGCACTCCTTTAATTTTAATTTTACAGTCAGCATTGTGTTTTAGACGTGAACGAATGCGATCAGGTACGTGTGTGCACAAACGGTGTATGCGTCAACTCTGAAGGAAGTTACAGCTGCGAATGTTCAGAAGGCTACGATTACGATGAAGAAAACAAACTGTGCTTAGGTAGGAATCAAGTACTGATATTGCAAAGGGATGCAATTTGGTAATGGTCCTTCAATCGTTTATATTCTGGAGGTGAAAAATCATTTGTTGTTATCTTATCGCCTTAGTGAGGAGACTTTCATCTAAGGTTCTTATTACTCCAAACTAACATACTGCACCGCTATTTCACTGAGCACGATGCAAATAGCGATCCTTCGTTTGGTTGAAGGGTTTAACTTAAGTAATTTTTGGCAGTGGAAATGAATTGTGAATAATAGTCATGAAAATTCGAGATCTTTTGTGCTAAGAATTAATTGTCATCTTTATGCGAAAAAGCTGCTCACAAATTTTAAAGTTGTAACACTTTAGATACTCGCCAAGGATTGTGTTACGCTGGAGTTCATCAGAGAATGTGTGAATTAAGTTCAACTACGGGCTTGATGTTTACCAAAGCTGAGTGTTGTTGCAACCGCGGCAAAGGTTGGGGAGAAGAATGTGAAGAATGCCCACATCCTGGAACCGGTAAATAAGCTCTCTTAGGTTTACAATAGAAATGTTTGTAAGTTTAATAATTCAAAAGTACTTATAAAATTGATCTTTTACTAATTTGATTAGTATTTGTGTATAAGCACCAAAAAGGCCCAGCTTATTGAATTTGGCATAGTTCTATTGAACCACCAATCAACAAATTCTAAGTTCTCTCAATTTATAACTCGGTTATAGTACTCTAATTCAAGTTTACCGATTGTCTATCTAGTTTTAATCAACAAGTTGTAACTTTCAGAGGCGTTCTTGATCCTTTGTCCTCACGGGATGGGATTCCAGCCAAACGGAGACGATATTGATGACTGTAATGTAATCCCTGGACTCTGCTCTCACGGGACCTGCATCAATACTCTAGGAAGCTACAGATGCGCATGCGATCATGGCTACACACCAACTAACAACAAGAAGACTTGCTTAGGTAAATACTTGTTTTATTGATGTTATAATTCGTAGAAGTTATCGTCATTCTAGCGCAAGGCAAAAAAGTGTGAGCTAAGGAAAGTAGTGGTAGGCGCAAATTTATTTTGTCTAAAAGTTGATTGGGTGAACAATCCCCTGTTCAGTCAAATACGATTACAAACTAAAAGTCCTTTACTAACTACGAGTTTTTACTCTTGAAACTAGTTCATAAAGCTATGCGCGCAAAGCTGATGAGCTCTAGAGCAATCGCGTTAAGTGCAGCTTGTAGACTACATCTCGCAATAGCGAAAGTTTGATTTTTCTGATGTTGGATGTTCCGCCTGTGCTTGTAAGTAATATCTGTGTTGACAAATTTTTATGTTTCTTCAACTTCACATTACCGTTTTATTTAGCAAGAAATGAAACAGTTATATCCTGCTTTGGACTACTTCACCAAGTTAATAAATTTTTAGACGTCAATGAATGCATGGCCACTCCATCACCGTGTAGTTTTGATTGTCGGAATACCGAAGGAAGTTACGAGTGTGTTTGTCCGACTGGTTACCATGTGGATCAGAGTGGCTCGTCTTGCGTTGGTTAGTGAATTGGATGTTAAATCTTCGCCGAAAATTCAAATATTTGAGCTGAACTACTGGTTGTGTTGATTTATTACTTAAGCTGCAATTTTTCTAGTATGATTCTGGAAAAAAAAACTCATTGTGGTTTAGTAAAATGACAGCTGTAAAGTAAATCACTCACTATAATGGAATAAAAGTGGTTTCATTTGCTTCAGCATTCGGCTCTCCTGTTTGTTTGCTTGATCTTTCTAAAGCAGAATAGTTTATTTTGGAGCTTTGCTAGCGAGTTTTCATAGAAACTTGGTGTTCTCCATTCTCACCTTTGCATAGAATGAAGGGATGTTGAATAAAATTTGTTATCTCTCATTATTTACCAATAATTTTAGACCTTGATGAATGCAACACTAAACGACACAACTGCCAATATGTTTGCATCAACACGGTTGGATCTTTCAAATGCGAATGCCCTCACGGCTTCGTACAAGAGGTTTGTATTGTTAGCTTTAAAAGCACTGTAATACCAACACCCGCATTATTCTAACCTTAAATTACGTCAAACAGCTTCAATTTTCGACGAAATGGTACCAGAACTTCAAGAATTAAAAAAAAATTCTTTAATGACGCAATAATTTATGGCTAATTGCATATCCTCAAAGCTTCTTGCAAGTGATTTTGAAATAATTAACAATCATTTTTGCGTTTGAATCTTGCTCGTACCGGTGCTTCTTTTGCGTCTTCACAATTAAAGATGAAATATTTTACACATTATTTTGTTTGTTTATGGGAATAGATGAGATTTTATTTTCTTCAGAATTCACAATGTGTGGACAAAAACGAATGCATGGAAATGCCAGGAATCTGTGGACCTAGAGGTATTTGCAGAAACGATCCTGGTGGCTACCACTGCGAATGTCCAAGGGGATACCGACGTGGTATGGGAGATGCGTGCATAGGTAAGTGAATGCGGTTGTTCGCATTTTGTATGTCAAAGGCTAACTTAATTATGTCAAGCATTGGCACCGTTGTACGATGCCACACATGTTCGCGGTGATCGTACTTGTTTTGACTTAGCAGTGCTTACTGATCGAGCGCTCCAATTGAAATCGTAGACTTTGGTTTGATTCCCAGTTGGGTTAAGCCAGCCAAAATCTGAAAGTGGTATTCACAGTTTTCCTGCTTTACTTTCAGCATTAAAACAGTGTGAAAATCTACGGGTAGTAACTAAATGTAAAAGGTTTAAAAATTTCCAGCAATAGGCCACGATGGGCTTTATTTTATAATCTGCTGAAATAGCGTTGCCTCAATGACCAGCTCAGTGTTGAATTGGCTCAAAGCAGTTGGCAGTTTGACTTTGAAAACAGAAACTTTGAACAACAAAACAACTTTGAACTGCAGGAATAAAACTGTTAGGTAACCAAAATTTTTCCACTTAGCACAAGTTTTATTTTGTATTGCTTCCTTAGATGTAGACGAATGCAATGGTGGCCAAGGGGACTGTTCTGGAAGCTGCCAGAACGTCCCTGGTTCTTATCGTTGCTTGTGTGGCCGAGGGTATACATCCACCTTGTATGGCCGTGGATGCCAGGACGTGAATGAATGTGTCCGCAGTCCATGTGGAATGGGACAAAGCTGCACCAATAGCAGAGGCGGATACCAGTGCGGATGTTCTCGGTGAGCTGCATTATTTTGTGATCGTGACGATCGAGTGACCACAAAATTGATAGGCCGCTGGTAGTAGGTAGCCTACATATAGGTTGTCTCTTTCAACATGTTAATTAGTGTACGTTTTATTACATTAATTGCCGTTGAAAGCGGGGATATTGCAATTTTTTCCTTGAATTTCGAGTTTATTGTGCTTATAATTTAACGTTTGATATTATACTGAAGCACTGTAGTCTGTAGACGCTTCGTTGTCCTTCAGCCATAATTAAGTTGTTTTGCCAAGTGTGTATTTTTAGGAAAATGCAATTTTTTGCCAATCACTTTAAAACGAAATTTTTCAATAGCTTTAAAAACTGGAAATTGGCGTAGAATTCGTCAAACTAGAATACTGAATTGCAGAATAAAAGATTGAGATTAAATTTGGCAAAACTAGAATTAAATTTTGATCGACATTATGGAATCAATTATTGTTTGTGCTACAGTGGTCTTACAAAAATGGGTGGTGGATGTGGCGATGTAGACGAATGCCAGATTGGAGGAGGAAGTTGCCAGTACGGTTGCCAGAATACCTACGGTGGATTTTCTTGCTCGTGTCCAAGAGGATTCTTCAGGCTTGGCTCCGGGTAAGTTGGAGATAAATGTAAGGATTTATTGTAATTTAAGGTTTTAGGGATGTAGTTTTAAACCTACTTTTGAAAGCGTTTGTGTCGTGATTTTTTGCAAATTTTTTTCAAAGGCTGGTGACCAGAACTAACAGGCGCGTAGCCAGAAATTCGCAAAGGGGAGGGGCTGTTTTGGGGGGTCTGGGGGCGGAGCCCCCAGCGCTCAAAAATTTTGCATTTTTTTGCAAAAATAACTTAATTTTAAGGCTATTTTGATAAAAAATGATGCTTTTAAAACATGGCTTAGAAATTGGCAGAGCAAACATGATTAAAGTGGTTGCATAAATGTGCTATTTGGGAGGTGGCTAATAGTAAAATTTTAGTTCTCTTATTCAGATGCTGGTAAATTATAAAATCGAATAGTTCAATAAAAATCACAGGGAGTAATCTATTTCGTATACAGTTTATAGAGAAAACTAATTGGGGGGGGGGGGGGGTGGCTAATGAAAAGAACTTTGAGAGAAATTGGTAACTAACAATACTGAATGCCCCCCTCCCTATTTCTTAATTTATAGTATATTGGTTGATGACACTTATGTTTAGCATTTTTACATTTGCGATCAAATTTGATTGCGTATTTTTGACCATTTTTCAAAGTTTTTATTTATTTGTTAGTTTTATTTTCAACGAATTACCCCCCCTAAATATATGTTCCAAGAAAATTTTAAAGCACTATTTAGTCCACTCTAGTGCATTTAACGGTCTCAAAAGTGCTAAAAACCTAGTGTTTTTCTCATTCTGCATTTTGGTCAACATGCCAATGGGGAGCTATAGCCCCCCCCCCCCGCTCCCCCTGGTTACGCTACGGAGAACTAAGTATCCCTCCCCCCCAACAAATATAGTTTTTGATTAGTGTTTGAGATTAGTGTAGTTTTTCATTTAAAAATATTCAGATCCGCCTCTAAGATTAATTTGTTAGTTTAGTAGATAAGCGCCTGCTTGATGGATTTGATTTTTAACCTGGTTTAGCTGAAGACTTCAAACTTATTAGGTCGAATCTCGACTTTCCAGGTTCATGCTCCGCAGTCGATAGAATTGGTGTAAAGCTTTTTGTAGACAAGCGGGCAGGGGATAGTTTGACACGAAAATTGAAAAATCAGTGCCACTTGGCAAATAATAAGGTAACCTAATCCTTATAAGGATTGAACGTTGAAAAAACTATTTTGGATAGCTCAAAAATAATTTTTAAAAAGATTTTTTGACACTGCCTTAATTAATTTCGTTATAATTTAGGCACTGCATTCGTGGCTCAGGTGGCTTCCAGCAGCGCATTCCCCACATTCCAATGTTTCCTGGGTTTGGCAATCAAGGAATGAGTGGAGGCCCTATGGGCCCCATAGGTAGATACGGAATGCCTCCGCCACCCCGAATGGGTGGCAGAGGGCAATATCCTGGACAACCGAGGCAGGACACTGTCTGTTACAGCTGCATGCCCGGTGGTGACGTAGGTCGTCGTTATCGTCGTTCAGCCGACGAATCTGAAGGACGGTTTATTGAGATTCACGATCGGAACGGAAAGGCGACGGTCAACACCACCTACCCCATAGAGGTTTTTGTCAGTCGACTGAACATTACCAGACGTACGCCCTTGCTTGAGTTGCGCGCCTCAATGAAACAACTTCGGGACCACTCACGCTATCAGGTTGTGTCAGGCGACAAGGACCGCTTTTTCCGCGTACATCATAGGGACGAAAATAGCGTTTTGCACATCACTAAAAATGCTATAGACGAAAATGGGAAAATTAATCTTGAGCCTGGCGTATACAGCCTCATTCTAAAGGCTACAACTACTCTAGACCATGACACCATTCTTCGCACATCGTTTGAAAGTGATACAATTCAAGAAGCAATAGAAGAATCAGTTTCATTGGGAGTTAAAATTTTCTTGGAGGATTAAATTGTCCATTTTCTTAAATTTTTTATGGCAACATTGCGAAAGAAGTGATGCAATCTGCATTTATTTAGTCTCCCTTGTTTGGTTATTTTCTTGTTTCTATTAATGCGCTGATTTTGGTCGTAAGAACTATCAATTTATTTTTTAAGTTGTGCCTTTATTACCTTGTGCTACAGTGCAGTATACTGCCATCCAGCAATAGTTAACATTAATAATAATGCAGAGTTCATATGTATGTCGTATGCGTCGTAGCACGCTAGAAAGAAATCCTTTTTTATTCGGCTACAGAAGAGCTAAAAGTCAAGCTTTGACCCTAATTTTGATTAAATTTTTATTTTTGTCACATGTTCAGCATAAATTGTCTCTTAATGTTTGAAATATTATTTCTTCTTGGTGACATAAAATGCACTTATTATTATGTTACTCGCAGATTCATCATTGATGAGAATCTCAATCGTTTTTGCGGTTGGTTTCATGATTTTCGGAGCAGTGCAAACCGTTACTGACAACTTCCATTTTTTTTTTGAAATCGATTTATATTTAGCATAACTTGTTCACGGGGCAATATTATTGTATTGCTATCATATTAACAACGAGTTTCGTTTTTCTGCGTGATATATTCTTATAAGCAATATTTTTGCATTTTGCTTAACTCTCTGCATTATGCCACCGAAATGCAAATTAAATTTTGCTTTGAGTCCTTGTTTTGGCTTAAAAACGAAAGTATTTTTAGTTCTGGCTGAAACCCACATCAAATTGACAAATATACAACATTTACGTAATAAGAAACACCTGTCATAATTTTCATTGCAGTAAGTCTGTGAAAGCTACAAATTATGCTCACAAGCTTGAAACGTTTTTCCTCAAGTTGCGGTTTAAGGTTGCATTTTTCATTTAATTTCTAGTAAGATTGACGAAAAAGCGTTTTAGATGTTTTGCTATAAAGGCTGCTGATTCACATTAAGCTAAGTATTGTAATAACTAACAATGCCTTTTGTGTCCAGCATTCTGTTTCAATCGTAAGCAAAAGCGTGGGAAAACAAAGATGTTTATAAGCCTCAGTTTATATTTTTTTACTGCAACACTGCCTTATAGTTGCTGAAATATATAACCATATGACGATGTGGTAAAAATATTTTTGCAGTGTTGACTTACAGATTAATAATAATAAAAGTCTGCATTAGGTACTTTTTAATTGCTTCAATGGTTTAGTGCTCTTTAACCTACTATACACCGATGCTGGCAATATATCTGAAATAAACCTTTACAGTTTCTCAATCCGAGTAGCATTGTTCACTGAGCTTGAAAGTCATAGAACAAAATAACTTGTTGCTGTAATCGATTTAAATCTTTCATTATACTCGCCGTATTATGCCGAAACGTGTAACGAGTTTGCGGGGCCCATCTCTGCGTCATTGCGCCCGGACAACACAGCTCTTTTCGAAGAAATGTTGCAGCGGTAGCAAGCCGTTGGAAACACTGCGTTTGATTTGACTGGTCTGAGGTTTCAACCTCAGACCTCCCGCTGCAGAGCGTTTTCGCTCGACCTACTGGCCGATTGTGGTAATCTGGGGGAGGGGGTGGAGGGGACGCAGGCGGCGTAATAAGGAGACTGGTTTGAGTGGGGGAGTCAGTTGTATTTTGGGGATGGCACGCTGGGCATCGCCAGCCGACTGTAGTGCCAGCTGCACAGATTGTGCGAAAGTCAGCACGGGTGAGGGAGGAGCAAAGAAAATGCACCCACTTAAGGCAAGCGGAGCATTGAAGGGAATCTCTGCCCACATCTAGATGACAGATGGAGCAGGGGTACCTGGGGTGAGGATGGTTGCTGATGGGGCCTGGGTTAGGGTGGACATTGCCACTAATAAGGAGCAATGCCAGGATAAGGAGACGCCGAAAGGGGGTCCGGTCAATAAGAAGTAGAGGAGCCGCCCAGTTGTGACCGGTCAACGGGCGGCCCAGCGAAAAAACAGTCCGAGACAATGGGGGCGACCTTTCGGTCGAGCCCCTCGGGAGATCTGTCCTGCCATTTCGACCCAACCTCATTGGGGAGGGGACTGCACCACCACGTTGAGGTGGCAGGACGTTGGTGCAGTTTCAAGACTTCTCCAAGGCTTTCGACTCGGTCTGGCACTCTGCTCTTTTTCACAAACTCCTCTCGCTCAAACTCCCCCCTTGCTTCGTTCTCTGGGTGCGCTCCTTCCTTTCTGATCGTAGAGCTAAAGTCCAGGTTGGTGGTTCCCACAGCCGCTCCTTCCGCATCAGACGTGGGGTCCCACAGGGCTTGGTTCTTGGTCCAGTCCTTTTCATTCTGTTTGTTGATGACATCACTAAGGATTTACCTCGGAATGCCCATGCCTCCCTGTATGCTGATGATCTGGCCATCTGGTCCTCTTCCCAGACCCGCTCAAAGCCTCCTCTGTTGTCCAATCCTCCCTCGCCGTCCTTGAAACATGGTCCAACTTATGGAGACTTCCACTCAATCCAAAGAAGTGTGAGTCCTCCTTTTTCTCTACAGATCCCCGTCAAGCCACTTTCCAACCACGACTGAACCTCTCTCTTGGGCTTCCCTCTTCTGTTCAATCCCACCCCTAAATTCCTTGGAGTAACCTTTGATCGGACTCTATCCTTTGGGGCCCATGTCCAATCCCTGTGTTCCAAATTCTACCCACGCCACAAAGCCCTTCGCTCAATTGCCACTGCCTCTTGGGGTCCCACAAAAGAATCTCTCTCCCTACTCTACAAAGCCTTTGTGCGTCCGGTGCTCACATATGCCTCTCCTGGATGGTTTCCGTTCCTCTGCAACACTGCAACCAATCATCTGGAAGTTCTACACAGAGCTGCATGCAGGGTCATTACTGGTTGCCTCTCTTCCACCCCCTCCTCATTACTCCTTCTCGAGGCCCAACTCCCTCCTCTAAAGCTGACTCTAGAGCATCAGACCCTCTACTCCTTTGAACGTGCTCTGCGCCTTCCCCCCGACTTCTCCAGCCTTTATGCCTTGGCAATTAAAAACGTTCCCTGTCGACTAAAGAAGAAACCCTCCTGGAGATCATTTTGTTCTTCAGCCACACTACCACTCCCATCCCCACGTGAGTCTCTGATCACTTGCCCCCCTTTTCCACCATGGTCCACAACCCACTTCACTGTTTCCCCCCTTCATTCCCGACTGCACAGGCAGCAGTACAGCCCGACTCCAGATTGCTTCAAGCCGACTATCCTCCCTCCCCCCCTCTGATATCCAAGTGTGGACTGACGGTTCTGTCCCCTCCCTTTTCGGTCCTGGTGGCGCTGGAGTCTATGCTACATGCTCCAAATGCAACACATCCCATTCCCTATCCTTTTCCTCTGGTCCAATTGCCTCCAGCTTCACAGCCGAAACCTTTGCCCTCAAGCAAGGTCTTGCTTGGTGTACTAGCCATTTGATGACCTGCAAATTCCAGTCAGTTCTTTTCCTAACCGACTCTCAATCAGCCCTCTCTATCCTTTCTTCAGCTCCCACTTATCTCCTGCCTGAGTCCCTATGGAATGTTTGGTCCCTTGCCTCTTCCCTTTCCAACAATACCACTTTGAGCTCCCAATGGGTCCCCGGACACGCAGGTCTCCCCGGAAATGAAAAAGCTGATTTACTTGCCAAAACTGGTGCCTCTCTGCCCACTGATGCGATCCCTAGCCCTCTCCTCCCAGTTATTGCCAAAGTCCGTTATTCCCAATACCGCAATTGGAGACGTCACATCTCTCACTCCCACCTGAACTTCCAGGTCCCCGAAGTCTCTTCGGAGGAACTTCTTTCTCGCTCCATACGCAGTGAGCTCTCTCGTCTTCGCTGCCATGGTCACAGTCTTCTTTTATCTTCTTATCTTCACAGGATCAGTCGGAAGGAGAATTCTGATTGTAGTGCCTGTGGACACCTTCTGCAGGACCTCAATCATCTCCTCCTCGATTGTCCTGCTTCTGAACCCCTTCGCAAATCTATCTTTGGCTCCTCTCTCTCTATTCTCGATCTATGGTCCAGACCTTGGGGTGTGGCCCGACTGTTGGGTCTCCGCGGAGTTCCTCCGCGCCCCCATCCCTCGGAAGGGGTCGGGTAGTACCACCACCACCACCACCATTGTGGTAATCTTACCGCAAAATTAGATGCATTGTACGATTATCGTAGACGGCATTTTCAAGGTAATTCCTAATAGACAGAGGTGGAGTCGAGGACACAAGGCTCGAGGCCAAGACCAAGGACACAAAAAAAAATCCGAGGCCTAGGCCAAGGATAGCCCTTCCGAGGACAGACCCTCTCAAGGCCAAGGATAGGAACGGACCGTGACTATTAGGCGCGGACGTTTAGGCGAAGGACGTTTAGGCGCCGGGACTTTTATGCGCCTGGACTTTTAGGCGCCGAGACTTTTAGGCGCCAGAGGTAAAAAATTTTTTTTCCAAATTTTTCAAAAATTTTTTCAAAAAAAATTTTTTTTTCCAAAAAAAGTTTTTTTTTCAAGAAAAAGATCTTTTTTCACAAAAACAAGTTTTTTTCCAAAAAAGCACTTTTTTCTACAAAAAATGTTTTTCTTCCCAAAATTTTTTTTTTCTTTCAAACGACAGTCTTTTTTCAAATAAAAACTTTTTCCAACACTTCGATTAAAAGTTTTACTTTGATTAAAATGTTAATGTTTTCGAAGCTTTTCATCAGTTGTTTGTCAAGAAGAATCGTCAGAATAGAGAGTGCAGGAAAAGGAATGACTATAGGAAAAACCCGAGCAGTGATTGGCTGGAAAAGGATTGCTGAGAGAGCGTCATTTGTGTAGAACCTTTAAGCTGAACAAGAATTCTTTTTGTCAGCAGAGGGCGGGGTTTGAAGTTTTGATAAAAGTGACTTCAAAAGCAGATAGATGGAAGCAGAGCGGAAAAAGTTTAACAAAAATTTGATTTCTTATTGCATTTTTTTCAATAACAAAGAATGTTTTCCACTACTTACTTGCAAAGTTTTAGTCAAACGCAAACTTCGCTCTCAGGCTGATTTCTGAAGAAGTTGACTTCAAGAATTTAACCTTGTTTTTACTATAAGTGTATTTACAACAAGGTGTAAAGATTAAGCTGAAAAATATCAATTTAAACATTGCTTTTACTATATTTACAACAAGATGTAAAGACTATAAATAGGAATCTGCCGAGAGATGAATCCTTAATCCTGAAAAAGTTTGTACTGTATTGTTTGGTAGAGATAGACTCAAAATAACCATGAAACGTCACACGGCTTGCTGCGTGTGCCAATATTGCACAAGCAACTCGTGTCTGTGCGCCGCAAAATTTGAGACCGCTGGCTGGAGATCGCATGCGTCTGGTTTAGGTAAAAAAACTTTGCAAATATTAGGTGGAAAACATTTTTGTAATTGAAAAAAATGCAATAAGAAATCAAATTTTTGTTAAACTTTTTCCGCTCTGCTTCCATCTATCTGCTTTTGAAGTCACTTTTATCAAAACTTCAAACCCCGCCCTCTGCTGACAAAAAGAATTCTTGTTCAGCTTAAAGGTTCTACACAAATGACGCTCTCTCAGCAATCCTTTTCCAGCCAATCACTGCTCGGGTTTTTCCCATAGTCATTCCTTTTCCTGCACTCTCTATTCTGACGATTCTTCTTGACAAACAACTGATGAAAAGCTTCGAAAACATTAACATTTTAATCAAAGTAAAACTTTTAATCAAAGTGTTGGAAAAAGTTTTTATTTGAAAAAAGACTGTCGTTTGAAAGAAAAAAAAAATTTTGGGAAGAAAAACATTTTTTGTAGAAAAAAGTGCTTTTTTGGAAAAAAACTTGTTTTTGTGAAAAAAGATCTTTTTCTTGAAAAAAAAACTTTTTTTGGAAAAAAAAAATTTTTGAAAAAATTTTTGAAAAATTTGAAAAAAAAAAATTTTACCTCTGGCGCCCAAAAGTCTCGGCGCCTAAAAGTCCAGGCGCATAAAAGTACCGGCTCATAATCGGCGGTGCCTAAACGTCCCGCGCCTAAACGTCCGCGCCTAAAAGTCGTAGACCCGGATAGGAATGCTCGAGGCCAAGGACACAGGCGTAAGTGTTCTCCAAAGAAAAAAAGATCTTCAAAAACTTTTTTCCGGCGATCTCCATAAAAAAAAGGTTTTCAAAAATTTTTTTTAGGCGAGCTTCATAATAAAAGTCTTCAAAAACCTTTTTCAGGCGATCTACAAAATTTTAACAATTTCAAAAAAAATTCTGTCTTCGAGCCAAGGACAGGGCAATTTTCGAGAACTTGAGGCTTCGTGGCCAAGGACTTCAAAACGTGTCCTCGAAGCCAAGGACGTCCTCAAGGACTCCACCTTTGCTAATAGAAAGCCAACGAATATTTTCTGTTTTAAAAGCAGACCCGATATTCCTTTAAAATATGTAGTTTTCTCGCATGTACTAACCTAGCAACGAAGATTAGTTCATGGAAAATCAGATTTTTTTATCTTCGTCACCGTTGAAACTCTGGTTGAACTTATTAGCAGTAGTGAAGTCGAGGACCCAACGTTCAAGGCTATGAGCTCAAAAAAAAAATTTTTTTTTTCGAGGCAAAGTAGTTTTCGTGGACAGACCCTCTCGAGGCCACGAACAGGAATGATCGAGGCCAACGACGAAGGACAAAGTTTTCGAAAAATTATGGTCAGCAAATTTTCTATTTTTTTTAAGCACGAAAGCTAAGAGTTGAAGCAGCATACAAGCTACAGTATAATCAAAAACAAAACATATAAAAACAAAATGACATCTCACGTACAATTTTCCTTCAAGGGTCGGCAAGACTCAGCAGGACACTGATGCTAATTGAAATAGTTTGTCCTGTTTCTGCTATTCATGAGGATTATTTTATCTTTCGGTCGTTTTTCGTAAAGAAAGTTTTAATTCACCGTTAAAATCAGAGGTGGAGTCCTGAAGGACGTTTTTGGCCTTGAGGACATATTTTGAAGTCTTTGGCCTCAAAGCTCAAGTACTTGGCCTTGAACCCTACAAGTCATCGAAAATGGTCTGTCTTCTTGGCATCTTCTCGAAAATGGCTCGAGGACAGCATTATTTTTTATTGGTTAAACAGGAAAATAACCAAGCAAAAGAAAATATAACAACTAGTCTGTCAATTCGCTGTTTCCTTTCCTTATTTGAAAAATATTACAATGTGATAGCCAACGAAGCCAAGTCGTACTAAAACTTATTTTAAATGGTCTTGTGTGAACCTCTAATCGGTAAATGAGGGGGCAAAAAATCAACGTATAAAATTGTGGTTTTTATTTCTGCTTGAACTTCCGGTGCTGGCGGTACTAAATGCAAAGCACTGAACCATCCAGAATCATAACAAGAAACCCGGGAGTCCAAACACAATTTTGAGTTGTACCAAACACTAAACAGCAGAAATATTCACCAACCATACGATCTGGTGCATTTTTAGGCTTGTTACATGTACGAATATTTACATTATTTACAATTAAAAGAAAACTAGTAAGCGAACGTTTTCAGCACTATAATTGGCCCTCTTCAGATATATTTGAAATGGCAATCAGAACTTTAATAAATCGTTATCAATTAATAATCTAATCTGGTAAAAAGTTAAAACATTTGAAGTACTGAACACTGTCTACCACGCTAAATTTAATATAAAAAGGAGATTCAAATTTACAACAACTGAAATGACAAAATTAGCTATTCTTATGGTTTATGGTTGCTGTATATTGCGACTGTTTGGTACACAAAGTCAACTTCGTAGCCGAAATTACAAATTTGAGTTTCCAATGCAAAAACATGACCGCGCCTATTCTGCGTGTGAATTCAGAAGAAAGTATGTGTGTGGTAATGAAAAGTTTTACCATGGAAGGCACATTGACATTATGCAACAGTAAATATGTTAGTATATCTCAATATAACTCACAAAACGTATCTTGAGAACGCCAACTTGTTCTGAAAATATGCGAGCGCGAAGAATTTATTTTAAGTTGAGAACAACTGAAATCACTGGCAAGCGATCTGGTGGGCAAAGCCACATCTACTGAACAATTCATGTGTTGAAAATTGCCTCTCCGAATCCCAAATAACAAACTATTGAATCTCAAAAAACGCTGCATGAAGAATTATTAAGAAATTACAGTAAGTGTGAAGTTAAACATAACTACAATTGTTCGAATGCCCGGAGTGCTTGATAAATTTTTTACACTCGTAATTAAGATGAAAAGGCGAAGCTCCCTCATAAAATCGGGCATTTTTAGAAAAAATTAATCGTTTATTATTTTTGCATTTCTACGATTGTGGACCCTTTGAAGGGGGGCCGGAAAAAATGTCTCCAATACCTTCCTCCTTAATACGACCTTGCTCGGATCCTCAGGTCTTTCGTAATTAAATACCCTGTGTTAAATTTAACAAAGCGTCTTTTAGCGGCCAAAACGTTTGTGCTCATTCATTGATAGGCATTACATGTGAGAAAGACATCACATGCAATAAAATGTAAAGAAATGATTGGCTTAAAATTAGAGTTAGGAAATTGGGAAAAAACTAAAGTTTTTCTAACTTAACATTCACGGTATTATCTGTTTAAAATGCTTTGAAAATCTAAATGCGTAATCTTTTTTAAAGTCACAAAAATTGCTGTTTTTTCCCAAAAAAATTCAGTAAAATTATGGGGACTTTGCCTCTCCCGAGTACCCCGTATTTTTTCAATGCCAAAAACTTTTGAGCTTACAACTATACCTAGTACGGTATCTCAATTCACTTCTTCTCCTTTTCTTCTTCTTTCTTCATTGCCTGCTTTTCCGTGAGGGTTGCGGGCACAGCAGCTCAAAATTAAGCCGCCACACCTCACGGTCTTCCATCACCTCCATCATTTCGCTTGGGTGAAGTCCCAAGCGATTCCATCCAAGATCCTCAATGTAATCGGTCCAACTAGTTCTAGGTCGTCCGACTGGTCTTCTCCCATTATTTTGGTATATTCCCATGCACGGGTTACGGCCTTGTTTCATTATCACAATACGGCTACGTAATCAATCTCAGATGCTAACGTGTAAAACTTTAAAATGTATTCACTATTATTTTAAAAAACTACTTTTTTCGAATTATCATCAAAAGCTTAAGGAAATGCAAAATGTTTAAGCACTTTCGCGTATAAAAATTATAAAAATTTACTGACCACCAATAAGAAAAATTGTGTCCTCGATCCTTGGCTTTAGCCTGGACCTTTCCTGTCCTTGGCCTCAAGAGGGTCTGTCCTTGAAAAGTCGGTCCTTAGCCTCGGATTTTTTTGAGTTCTTGGCCTTGGCCTCGAACGTTGAATCTTCGACTCCACCTATGGTTAAAATATTTACAAAATACACACAATTTTGCAAACGTACATTATTGTGAACTACAATGACTACATTCACGACGAGAAAAAGTTTTAAAGAACAAGCTGAATACTTTCGATGTCTACTGAGAGCAAATAAACAATTCATAAACAAAATCACTGTGCACCTAAACAATTAAAACAAGCCCTTGTTTATTGTTGAGGGTCGTTCTAGTGAAAAGGCGTTTATTAAACATGATATCACTTCAAATTCAGAGTAGAATTATTGCCTAGTTGAATTGCCGAGAATTTTTAATCACGCACCACCCAGAATATACTTATACGGCAGGGCTTGGTATAGTGCAGAGTGTTTGCATAAACTGTGTTGGAAGCAGTGGTGCCGATCTTTGTTAAGCATTGGGGGGGATTATTTGCAACTTTACCCCAATTTTGACCTATTTTCAACATTGGGGCGGATGAACCTCGACCACGATTTTGTTCAGGTGTGGAAATTTAGTGAAGACCAAAAAAATTAAGCAAATGGAACACTTTTTTTCATCAAATATAGAACACTTTCCCCCCCAAATTTACACACTCAGATGTACACCCATTCAAATTATTGGGGGGGATGCAGATGTGAACCATTCTCAAACTATTGTGGGGGATACAGCCAAATTATTCTGGGGATATATCCCCCCACCCCCCTTTGTTTCGGCACCCCTGGTTGGAAGGTTATAAATTACGCTGTGGCGTATTGTGACCTTTTTGTTAAAGTTGGGTGTACACTTTTTGTAAAAGTTTATCATACTTTGGGGACGGAGTCCCCCAGACCCCCACGAATCAATGTTCTGATTACAACCCTACAGCGCATTCAAGCAGTTTGTTGGATGATGGAAACTGAAGTATATACGTCAGTTTTCGACGGATGAAAAACTTTTGCAGGAAATCTTTCGATAATTATTTTTAACCTAGTGCTAGCCTAAACTTTAGGTGTCCAAAAAAAACTGCTTAATTTTAAGGTACTTAATTAGGCTACCAAGTACCGATTTATCCACTGCCACTAGCAAATTACCCAACTAGTTACCAATTTACTAAGATTCTTAAATTCCAAGATCTGGAGACTTATAGCTTAGTAAATGTGGTTTTAAGCATAGGTGGGCAAGTTAATGCAAAACGTTAGCTTCGTTAACCACTGGTCCGTTAACAAACTTCACACCTCCGTTAACGTTAATCCGTTACTTCAGGTTTACTTACGGAAGTTAATAAAGTCCGTTAATTCGTTAACATTTGCATGTAATTTACATTTCTTTTTATTCATTGGCTTCCAGAACACGTATTGACGCTGTTGAGCTGATTGCAAGGAAATATTTATTGCTTTGGTGGTCTTTTTGTGTTTTGGAAGTTACGCTTTACAGTCTAATCTAATTTCAAGAAAAAAAAAGTTCAAATGCACTAACGAAGCTGCGATCGCAAAATCTTTGGAAATGGTGAACAGCGATAATTAATAGACCTATGAGGCTGCAGCTTATTATTTACAACAAAAAAGAGCTTCTTGCGTTGCTCTCTTCTACAAAACTCGTTCTTATACGCAACAAGTGTTACCAGTGCAAACTGGTTTGTACTGGTACAATGAATGAGTGGTGCAAGATATTAACGATAAAAACCTTAATGGAAGTTAACAGAACTTAACGGAAGTTACTTTAGTCCGTTAACAGAACTAAACGGAAGTTAATTTAGTCTGTTAACATGAAAAAACTTTTTAACGGATTAACGAGTTAATGAAAAAGTTAGCTTCGTTATTAACGGATTAACGATTAACGGACTTGTGCCACCTATGGTTTTAAGCAATAGCATATTTTACTCTTTGCTAGTTTTGGCTTAGGCCAAGCAGCTTCTCTCCTTGTTCTAAAATTATTTTTGCGCTTATCTACTTTGTTCAACGGATTTTAGCCAGGCGTTCAATTGCCTACCACTGAATTTTTCAGTTTTAGATTGGTAATATTAGCCTACAGCCCTATCTCATTTTGATTCTCCCACCTATTAAACAAGCAGAATAAAAAATTCAACAAAGCGAGATGACGTCAGCAGACGTGCGCACTGTGCACAGGGGTGTCGATCTTTGTTGAGCATTGGGGGGGATAATTTGCAATTTTACCCCAATTTTCCCCTATTTTCAACATTGGGGGGGATGAACCACGACCACGATTTTTCAGGTAAGCAAACTAAGTGAAGACCAAAAAATGGTCTTTACCAAAAAATTGAAGAGTTTTTTCCTCGAATTCAAGTGAAGACCAAAAAACTGCTCCAAACATCATCCAGCGCTCAGATGCAGATCAGAGTCAAATTATTGGGGGGGGGAGATGCAGATGTAGACCTTAGTCAAATTTTTGGGGGGGATGCAGTCAAATTATTGGTGGGAATATATCCCCCTCATCCCCCCCGGGTTTCGGCACCCCTGACTGTGCAATAGTTCCAAGAGCACCTAAAATGGCTCGCATATGACAGCACATCAACGTTTGATTGGCCAAGCGTTGCCAATGACATCATTCATTTTTTTTCCTGCATCAATCCTGGGAGCAGAAGAGAAAGGTGAACGCTTGAAAATAAGTCAAAAATATTCTGGTATGTTCGGAAAAAGTCACAACTATTAAATCATTGAAAGGTAGAAGTACAATGGTAAAAGTCATGAAAATTCAATTTTCAACAAAAAACTGCCTTAAAAAAAAAGTTACCAATAAAAGTAAAAAACAGTCAGAAAAAATAGTTTGATCAAGGTGTTTAAAAAAATCGGTCAGAAGAAACTAAAAAAAATAAGACAAAAAAATTAGCAAAAATTATTTTTCAGGTAAGTCAGTTAGGCAGGATGTTTACTGTTGCACACCTTGAACACCCTGAGAATTCGCCACTGAAATTATGCCACCAGTTGGCATAGAAAAAGTTAATTTGACTTTCCAGCAAAAGTAGGCAATGTTGAGCGAAATCATTTGTTTATATTAAGTTCTCAAAATTACGCTTTACTTGCCAAAGCAAATGGGAGAAGACCAGTTGAACGACCTAGAACTAGATGGACCAATTATATTGAGGATCTTGAATGGAATCGCTTGGGACTTCGCCCAAGCAAAATGATGGATGTGATGGAAGACCGTGAAGTGTGAGGGCTTGATCTCGCGCTGCTGCCCCCGCAACCCTCACGGAAAAGCGGGCAATGAAGAAAGAAGAAGAAGATGCTGACCCGTGCATTGCTTTAACCCTGACAATATGAGTTAGGAATAACCTATTTTGAAACCAAGCAAAAATTAAATTAATCAAGTCATGACGTTACACCACCTATTGCTGCCATGATAGCCTATCAACAATAATAACGTATCACCAAGTTATAACAATAAAATATAGAAAAAAAGTAAATTAAGTCAGTTGTTCGTCATCGTGGAAATGCATTACCATGTTGTTTAAACATTAACTGCATGGTCCACATGAACAAAGTCAGAAGTGATTTCAACAAAAGTATTACACGTGTACGTTTTCAAAACAGTGGCAACATCCGCAGCGATTTCTGAAGCATTCTGTTCGTTGAGCAAACTGTGCGACTTGTCTCTCACTTCCAACATTTGAGGTCTTTTTAAATGGTAGTGCTCTACGCATTTTAAAGCCAGCTGCTTTAAATCTCTGTTGATTAAAGATTGTTGACAGTAACGAGTTACATCTTCTCTGTTTCTATCAACATCTATATTAGGATGTTCACGCCGCAGAATCACGTAAAATATCATTCCAACACTGAACACATCCATTGCTTTTGTCACGCGAAGTCCGGGTTGGTTCAATTTTTCAGGAGCAATGTAGCCTTCTGTCCATTCGCTACGAGAGGTGGTTCTTTTTGTAGAATCAAGGTACTCAGTACAAGTAGCAATATCAGCACCGCCGAAATCTCCCACTTTGCATCTTAGGTCACTGGTAAGTAACACATTTTGTGCTTTGAGGTCCCCATGAACGACTTTTTGATCAAAAAAGGCAAAATGCCAATAGGAAACTCCATTACTGATGTCAGAGCATAAGCGAAGACTCAAACTATCACTTATTTTAGGGATCAAAAATTCTCCTATTTCGTTTTTACTGAGTAGTAAAGCGCTTAGACTCCCTCCTGGCATGTATTCCGTGATAATTGCAATCGATTCTTTTACAATAGTGTAGCCTAAAAAGCGAAGAATGCTTTCATGGTTAGCGTGATGCAACAGAACAATTTCTTTGATGCAGTTACTTTGAAGCGTGTAGACGTTGATGATTTATTCCTACTGAATGTTTCATAATAGTGGAATCGTAATGTGATACGATTTTTTGCATTTTTTTGTTGATAAGTTCTGTTTGCTTGATGAAAAACTTGCTTGCAAGTCGTATTTTTTCTTCAAAGATCTTTCGTCTTATTTGATCTCTCTCACTTGCCACTTTGCATTTACCAATAGTTTTAGATTGTTCTTCTTCCTCTTTCAACATGAAATCTTGAAAACTATTTGCTTTGTATAAAACGTTCTTCATAGCAACTTTATACTGTTGAAACAAATCACCTTCGCTTTTTTTTATAACGCCTGAGAGCTTTTTCCTTTTTACCTCCTGCATCACATTTGTTAAATATAAAAACTCGGTTTCCCTGTTTTTGCTTTTTGCATCTATTTTTCAATGTTTCACAAAAAGAAGTTTATTGACGTTTGTCAACAATAACTTGTTACCGAAATATTTTTCTGTTGTTTAGAATCATTCCGATCAGATGACGTGTGACAACATGAGGTTTTGGAAAACCCGATTGATAGATAATCTTTGAGGTTTTAGAAACAAAATTTAAGTATGCGAACATACCACGCAAAATAATGAATAAATCATTTAATTAAAATAAAATAAATAAATAGTTTAAAATTAAAAAGTCAGACGACTCTGCAATAAATGTCATGAAAAATCATAATATCTTTTGGGGTTGAAAATCTTGCTTTGTGAGATTTTAATTATTAAGCAAGCAAAGCATATTGCCTATACCTTGTTTTAAGCTTAAGATTTTTCATATTGTATAAGATTATTGCCAATGCGGCAATAGCTTCATTGCTGGAAGGCCGGGTTGGTGTCGAAAGGCTGGTACTGTTGTAGCTCCAGTTTCGATATTCGAACCGGCATTGTGTCTTTGTGTTCTAGGGAAGAACACTTTGCTTTTTTGACTCTACCCCATTCAGACAAAGCAGTCTGTTTGTTTTGTGGCCCAGCCTGACAAAAGATTTGTAAAATATAACCCCAAAAAGGTGCTTGACTTGCATTGAGTTAGATAGACCTAGAGTGCTTGACAAATAAGCATGAATGAGGCATAGTTCGTAGCCTCGTTACAAAATCCTATTATATTGCTTCTTGAGAGTACCAAAATATGTAAAGACACTGTATATTACTATACTCGTATATCTGCATATACTATATCTTTAGTGCAGTTATTTTAGCTTTTTTTAGCGTTATTACTGAGCAGTATGGTTGGTACCCGGCACTGCAGTGTTGTAATCGTCTCAAAATACAGTTTTTACCCCTTTCACCTCCCACCTACCAAAAAATCTAGTTTAAATTTCGCATGGCGGGCCTGTAGTGATCCTAATAACTGGCCTGTAGAGATCCTATTAACGATCCTATTAACCGATTAACTGGCTCAAATTTTTCAATGATTTGAGACCTTGTGGGTGGAAGTTTTTGAGGAGGTCTCGCGGTATGGTACCTTCAGCTTCTTCATTTTGGATATTTCCCGAATTTTTGCTTCACATCTGATAAAATCAAAAAAAAAGATCAACTAATCGCGAAGAGTTTTACCAATTTTGAGTACGATCCACGGAAAGTAACTTTTTTATAGCCTGATCTTGTACGTGTTATACAGAAATTGCTCTATGTTCCGTCTTACTGCGGATGTTCTGCAAAAAAAATCAACTATATTTTAAAAATGAACGTTTAAATCTTCAAATTCCGAACAGACTAATAAAAATATTGCAAAAGTTTTTTTTTGTATTTGCTAAAGCGCAACCCAAAAAAATCAACTATACTCTAAGAAATGAAGTTAAAGAATATTTATTTCTTGAAATTCCGAACAGACAGATAAAAATATTTTAAAAGTTTTTTTGTTTTTGTTTTTTAGGTATCTACTGATTTAAAAAATTATCTCTAGTTTAAGCCATTCTATAAATCCATATGTGGGGGTCTCTAAGGGATTTCCCTCAAACTATCTCAAAATATTGTTTTGTTTCTTGAATAGGCTACTCGTATTGCTAATATAGAAAACAATTATTTCTTTAGCTTAAGCCATTCAAAAAAATTGTATTTTAGGGGTTCATTTTGAGGGGGTTTACGGGGGGTGGTGGCACTCCCAAATTACAGTATGTCAAAATAATTGTCTCTCAAATATCTATACTGATTAAAAAAATTAGCTCGCTAGCTTTAACCGTTCAAAAACTTGATTTCAGGGGCCCATTTTGTGGAATTCTTGGGAGGGAGGCACCAAAAAATTTCAGAAGACAAAACTGCGTTTTTAACTAAACAAATTCCCACAAACATTAGATTTCAGTATTTTGCCATTTAAGACGAAAGATGCGTTCTAGACGTGGGAAGACAAAAAAAGGATACGATAACAAACGACCTAACAAACAAACTAGTAATCGTGAATCGTGGCCAAAAGTGAATTGGTATATGAATGAAAGAGTATCTTGAGATATATAACCATGTAAAATAGTTTTTGCCGTACTTCAGCCGTTTCTGAATGAGACTGTTTTTTTCGTCAAATTTGTGGGACGGCATTCGGGCCCTAAAACTAAAGTCAAGCAACTTTTTGCCTCAAAATTTGGTCCGAACAAACATCTTAAACATCAACAAACATTTCATACCGCTGTTCAAACGTAACGTTGTTAGACTTAACCGTTTTTGAGTTATATCCAAAACTCTGAAACTTTGCCCTTGATAGTAGCAAAATGTTCAAGCAAAAACAAAGGAACATGCGACGCAAGCGTTAGTCGTTCCAATAACTTAGCACTTCACAACACTTGATTTGCAAAAATTATATTTCTAAATTTATGTCTTTGATGAGGTTTAATACCTCTGATATTGTTTATTTTGTATTCTTTTACAAAATTTTTATCTTTGATTGCCTGATAGTAAAATTTGTGTTGAATTGCATTTGCTTGCAGTTTTTCTGGCCAGTTGGTCGAGCGGTAACGCGTTCGTCTCCGGAGTGGAAGATCTGAAGTTCAAATCATGGGCCGGTCAAATCGAACACAATGCTGCCAACAGCTCATTACCGCTGCAATATTTCTTCAAAAGTAGCTGTGTTGTCTATAGGAGCAATGACAAGAAGATGGGCCCCGTATACTTGTTTCACGCTTTGCGTTATAGAGCGAGTAGAATGAAAGATTTGATTTGATTAAGTTTGCTCACCAAAAAATGAAGAATGACATCGTATAAAACAGTTGATTGCACTGCAAAGCAATTTGTTATTTCTTTATTAGTTATTTTATTTTTGCCTCTTGTTATGCAATGCGCGAAAAACATAAAATGTACTGTAAAGAAAAAATACAAAGAAGTAACAGCAAAACAACAAGCGTATTGACACACTAAACTAAGAAATAACATAAAATCTAAAATTTATTTTAGAGTAGTTTAGCTGAGTGTGGCTGAAACACCTAAACCCATACAGCTGATGTAAACACGGGTTTTGGTCCACATATAGTGGTTCTAAAATTTACTGTGCATATGATATTTAATCAAATTAAAATCAAATTTTTGATATTACTTGCTGTATTACGCCGAAGCGTGTCACGAGTTGGCTGGGCCCATATCTGCGTGATTGCGCCTGAGGGCAACACAGCTGTTTTCAAAGAAATGATACAGCGATGGTAAGCCGATGGCAACATTGAGTCTGCTTTGACCGCCCTGAGATTTGAACCGCAGACCTTCAGCTCCATGCAGAGAAAAATACGTTGCCGCTCTATCAATTGGCCGGTGATATGCATAAAAATGATTTGTAGTTACTCTGGTTTACTGGTTACCGTAAAATGACGACATAATTATTGTTAGAAACCATATTATGTTCGTTAGTAATTTTTTTCTTTCTGGAAGTAACTAGAAAGGTACAATATTTCAGATGACAAGCACATTTGGTTTGTCGCCAAACAATAAAAAAGCGAAGAAGGAGGTCGGGGACAAAGGTATATGCTGGAATAATGAGAGTGTGGGTTCAAGGGCGTCAGCAAAAAATTCTTTAGGGAGGGCCAATAAGAATAGAGCCAGTGTTAACTACTAAAAATTGAACGATTTTTGAAATTTGGTACGTTTAAGAGAGTGTGAGTGAAAATCTAGAGGGCCATGGCCCTCCCGTGCCCCCCCTTTCCGACGCCCATGTGTGGATTCAATTTTTATAACAAATCCCAGCTCAAAGCCATTCTCAGCAGTAACGCAAATGGCTTGGTTTAATTTTTCCACAGCATTATGAGAGAACACATGGCCTCCAGTGTGTTTGGAAACTACTTAATTTTTTGGCAAAAATAACGTAATTTGGCCTTAGAAAAAAGTTTTTCGTTTGTACGACCTTAAATGTCTCTTTGATACAAATACAACTGTCTAAAAAGTTGACAAATTAATGATTTTGAGAACAATCCTTATTCAGAAAAAAATTCTCCTGTCCTGACCAGAGAAGTCAAATTTTTACTCTGAAACTCATTGCAAATCTAATCATAACTCAAACCTTGATCTTAAATTTTACAAATGCAAGTGAAAAAAAAATCGCGAATAATTATTGCTTATTTTGTCTTAATTTCTTTTACGAAGAGAATTCGGTTATATACTGTATACCAGTAAGATGATTCCAAACAACACAAGACCTCAAAATATATTTCTTTGCCAATTTTTGTTCAATTATCTGCCTTAAAACTGTAATACAGGGTGAACCAAAAGTAGCTATACAGCAATCACAATCTAAATTCTTTAAATTTCTTTCTATACTTTAAGCAGAACATTCCAAAGCACTTCGTATTTCTTGCTCAGTACCAAGAACTGAAATTAATGTGACTTGAAATAAAGCATATACCACCAATAAAAAAATCTTGAAAGACTTTCGAGCAATAACTGTATACCTACTTACAGCTCACCTTGTATAACGCTATTAAACTTGTATTTTTTTTCTGGATGTTGGTGTGTGCTGTGCTTTTCTCCCCCATCTGTATTGTGCTCTGAGCAAACGTTGCCAATTCGCCAATTTTTTTCTATCATCGGTTTGTGCATTATACTGGCTATGTAGCGAACTCTGGTGGCCAAAGTTGGTTGGTATTTGCCGAACAGTTGCCTTAATTAACCAAGGAAATGTAATTAATTTAATAGTTCGAACAGTATAAGGGTAAGCAGACAAAAAAAAGAGTATAGGCTTTTCCCATTTTGAAGGGCTTAGAACCAATGTAGTGTAGCCCATTAAAGGTAAAAAATCGCGTTAAGACGCTTAATCTACAAAAATGTGGATATTATTTGTTTGGAGTATAATGGTCTAAACTCTATCATTTGTACTTTTGGAGTTATGGCTTTTTGAAATTAATTTGAGTATTGAATTTTTCACCAAAGACTAAATATGTTCATGCCAAAAACGTCTTACCCACAACCACAATCTTATTGTTGCTTCATAGGTTTAGTTTTGTTATTAAATAATGGGTTGAATGAATGAATCAATGATTATTACCAGTTTCTTACAAACGTGGATACATAACGATGAATTTTCAGGCATAAGCATCATGCAAGTAAGATACTCGATCAGAATTTGAAACAGATCAAGCACAGATCATAACAATTCAGGCAAAACTTTTGATGAAAAATCGATCTGTTTAAAGGCAGCTAACTACCATAAGATGTAGCATTTTATTAAGAAAAATATAATTTGTCTATCGTGAAGATTAGATTTTTGTATTCAAGAGCACGAAACGTAGACATAACTAGGTTAATTTCTGCAAAAAAAAAAAAAAAATGTAAGTGATTAATCCTTTGTGAAAACCAACATTACTGCAAGACCCAAAATGCTTAAAGGCGGTGAATCATCCAGCCAATTCCGGTGGTTTACAATAGCTAAAATTGAACTATAATTTTTGATATTTTTTGTTTTGATTTTGGGGTTGCATTTGCAAAGATATTCAACAAATACAAAAAGATGTCCCCCCAAAAAAAGTTTTTGGAAACGCTGAGTTTTGATCTTCCCGCCAAAACCACAGTTCTCTAAACTATAAGGCCTACTGTAATCTTATTAAACTATTAGGCCGAACTATCTCTAAACTATTAGGCCTAATAGTTTAGAGATAGTTAGGCCTAAAGTATTTAGAAATAAACTATCTCTAAACTATTAGGCCTAC